>PVJX010033157.1:0-19882 GCA_004027295.1 Dolichotis patagonum
GTATATTTGAGTGGGTAAGATGGATGACCATATTGCTGTTTTTGTCAGATCGTGGAGCAGAACTGTTAACAGTCTCACTGTTTGAATGTCTACTTTACATGTTTTAACTTTGTAATTTGAACAACTATTTCCAAGAAGTCAGTATGTAATTTGTCAAGTAATAATTTCTTAGGTTTTTTTGTTGTTGTTCTTTTCCTTTATTCCTTGGAATTCTGTATTGTTGCTACCCTTTATTCTGTTTTGTTTTGTTTTTCTCTCTTTAAATAAAATAAAAAATAAATAAATAAATATTCTCCAATTCATCAGAGTAAGTGGCATGTCTTATCTACCGGAACCCCAACAACATATGTCCTCTCTAGGCCACTGATTCCATGAGGTCAGGACTCACTGTTCTACATTGATGATTGCTGTATTCCAACACTAGAACCATGTTAGCATATGTAAAACACTTTTAAGAAATATTTATTGAATGAGTTATTGTTTTCTAAATATAGCTTTAATGCAAGTTTTATGATATAAATGGGTTTTACAATTTCAGAAACTATGTTTTAGGAGAAGATTATACAAGTATCTTGCTGTTGCAAAACTTACAGAAGTATGCAATCACCTTGATAAGCCTCCTTCTGGGACCTTGAATTGGTTTCTGCAGATGATAGACCTTAAAACTTAAGTTTCTCTAATCTCAACCTGTCTCCTTCTGAATTTAATTCAGAATTTTAATGCATCTGTCAGCTGCCTTTGTAGGAATGTGAGGACAGAATGGTGTAATGAAAGTGAGAGTCATAGGCAAAAGCAAATGTGGGCATTCTACCCCTCTATATGTGAACTCTGAACTTGAATGGAAGACCTAATCTCTAAGGGTATCGGTCTACCTCACCTATGACACAGGAATAGTAAATCTTCTTAGGGCACAGTGGAGAGAATTCCTTTCTCAAGACAACTTGGGAAAGACCTGTGACCATTCAGTATTCTGTGCTGAGGTCTCTCCTAAAGCTTCCCTCTGGTCTCCTGGAGGCCTGCTTCCTAGCCTTAGGAGGCATGGTTTCCCTGGTGAGAGCACTGACCACCAGGTGAGGATGCTGCTGCTTCCAAGGATGAGACCCAGACCTGCTCTTAGCAGCCCAGGTGTCAGTATGTGTGGAAAACTTCTCCTCTGGCAGAGTTTGTAGACTGCAAGAGACCCAGAGTTCCATTTTCTCATCAGCCCTAATTCAGCCTATTCTCAGAGGAGCCATTTAGAATCTCCAAACATACTTTTTATTGCTTTCTCAGAGAAAAAACTCTACCCATGCTTTATTTTCTAAGTGATCTTTGAAGGCATGTATTTTATTACAGATATAGTTGAATAAACTACATTTTAGAGCTTGGCCAGTTTTTAAAATTCTATATATTCTTACTAACACTCTCCTTCCTCCAGTTTCCCATATATGAATCACATTCAAATAAATAATATAAGCCCCACAAAGATAATGATATTTTTATTTTGTATTATACCCTTAGAATATAACACCTTGCATGTAGTAGGCTTTTAATAAAATTTCGGATCAATAAATGAGGTATTCGAGTAGAAACTGATGAACCTCTGTCAGAAATTTTGTAGACAAACCCTTGCACTGAATCCAAGGTGCAAGCTTGTACTTTAATTTCAATTCCAATTCATGAGAATGTATGATTTCATAATTTTGTATTGCCTACATGTTAACTAATGGTTGTAGAGACTAGAGGCCTAACCTTGGAGCTAACTCCAATTCCACTGTAGTAGCAATATGGGGAATGAAACTCCTAACCTACTAGGTATCTGGTACGAGTTCGTGTTCTCTAAAATTGCAGAATGAATTTTAGGAACAATGAAGGTTAAGAAAGAATATATTTATTGAGAGAAAGAAAGCTTCTGTCTGAGAGACATAGGAGTCCTGAGCAGATTGCCAGGGGCTCTGTCTTTTCTAGAGACTTTTATAGAGTAAAATCATGGGGTGAGATGGGTTCAAGGTAGGGAAAAATGGAACTCGCAAGGTGGGCATAAGGTAGGACAGAACTATGGTTAACCAGTAATTGCTCAGGTAAAATTGATTAAATCAGGAACAAAGGGGGAGGCAAGTCACATAGCAAGGGGATCTGCTTAACAGCAATGGCTCTTCCTGTAGGAGAGTGGGATGGTAACTCCTGACTTCCTCAGGGTGATAGAGAACTATTTAGAATACCAATCCTTAGAATATGGGTGTATTTGTTTATTCTTTTGTCTTTGAGGCCTGGCCCACAGCACGAAATACTTGTCTCCCCTACAGTTGCAAGGTATCTGGTCTTCTGCCCTGGCTCCTTCCAGGACCTAGCCCTGATTGAATACCTATAATATTTCTAACTAACTTGGTTGCCTGTAACAGTAGCTTTGGCACCTTAATCAAATCAACTTCTTTGAGCCTCAATTTTTCCACCTGTAGAGGGAGCATGACCCCCATTATACAGGATCTTTTTAGATTATGTCAGATCATATGAGAATCCTCAAGTGTGGGGAAAGAAGCCATTGACCATACAACAAATGTTAGATTCTTTCTCTATCCTCACCCCTCAAACTCATTATTAAAGCTACATTAGTTAAGGGATTCTTCTAAGATGCAATGTAAGAAAGAGGCTGGAACTGCAATCTAGAAAAACTGGTCTCTCAGACTATCTCTGGCTCTAACAACCTTCATGACTTTAGAAATTCAAATACAACATGCAGCAGCCAGTTCTTGAGGTATAACACAAAGGCCCTGAATTAAAGAGTTCCTCAGGTCCTCTATGTAAAAAAGAAATGGTTTTGTTCAGAGAATTCACCTACACTTTGGCATTCCTTAAATAGTCAAGGTAGTGTTAGCTAGAAAACTGTCACTATCCTATTGGGTTTTCTGGTCATCACAGGCAGAATCATAGCATGAGCCTGAACATAACTGCCAATTGCAGTTATTGTATACTTTGGGCTTTGTCAGATGCAATAAACCACATGTCCTTCATTTGCACAATCAACCATCTTGATAGCATACTGTGGGAAACAGATCTCTTCCACGATGATTTCATTTTTATTATGACAGTTTCAGTTTATCAAAAGGGAATGATCTTTTCTTGGGCCTGTGATTCCTCCTGGAGCTGCACATTGGGGTTCCTGAGTTCTCCTTCCACTAGCCTCTCTCTCAGGTAAAGGAAACCTATTCTTTGCTAAATATGTGTCTTTGTGTCCACAGGGGAGAACAGGTCACTGTAGCTCCTGCTTGGGAATGCTGCAGTCCTCGGGTGTGTCTTTCCAAGTCTGATGATTCCTTCCAATAAAAGACCTAATACCATCTCGTCCTCTCCCCCAACCCAGCCTACCTTCAATAACTGTCAATACTGGTAATATAAATAATGAGGTATAACATTAACATGGGTAAGTTATTCAATGGAGATGAAGAAAAAGAGGTCAAGAAAAGGTTCTGTTCCCTCTAACTGAGAAATTAAGCTGCCCTCTCAGTTTTGATTATAAAGGGAAGAAAAAAAAAACTTTTACTCAACTGTGAAAGTAAAAGATTTGATTGATGGAGCTGTTATCCTTGTTTAACTTTACAATGACTTCATTTGGGTGGGCTGATTTTAAGAAAAATTAGCATCAAAAATCTGTCCCTTTGTCCTGATTGAGGCTACAGCCTCCATCCTCCATCACATGGCACTTTCATTAATTCATTAGTGACTGGTGTTCAGATTTCAGATGATTTCAGGCCTCTGTCTGTGAATTCACTGGAAGATCCTGGTTGCATTAAGTTTTGAAATGCTCTTACCCAGAGCTTTCAATGAGAAATACATGTTCCTAATTCCAGTAATACACACAAGGTCTGCTACCATCCAGGAACTCTCCGCAGACCAGGTGACCTTGACCAGTTGTAGAAATCAGCTTTCTCCTCACTAGATATAGCACCCAACACCTGAGGGAGGAGAGGTTTAATCTGCTCATGGCTTCAGGCCATGGTGAGCTGGCTCCAAGGCACAGACATCATGGTGGAAGGGCATAGAGAAACAAAACTGCTTCGTTCGTGGTAGCTGGGAAGACAAGCAGGGCAGCAGCACCAGAGAGGAGGAGATGACACAGACCCCAAGGCCAGGCCTTTTTGACCCTCACAGACACACCCTTTTGTGTCACCTGCTAACCCTCTGGTGGACCCAAAGCCAATTGAGGTGACACTCTGATCACTGTATCATTGGAGCTTGGGTCCAGCAGGCAGAGGGTGCCTGGACAAAGAGAGAGACATGACATAGACACTGCCCCTCAGGACCATCCCAAATTAGAATGTAGGCTGTTTACGTTGCAGAACCAACAAGTACTGTTAACCATAGCCCACCTCAGAGCCCAAGGAAATGAGCCCTTCCCAACCTTCAGCATCAAGTCCACTGTGAGGTAATCATTACTAACTCTATGTCATATGGAGGAGACAGAAGGCCTAGAGGACACATGACTTTCTCAAGGCTACAAAATTATTTCAGAGTTGGAATTTAAACTCATGTCTCTTGACTAGGGTTTCTGTCCTCTTCACCAAACTATCATCTTCCCCAACAATATTAGGATCCTAGGTGTGTGCTACTCAGTTGCTGTGGATCCTTGGTCAAGAAACTTGCTCTCTCTGAGACTTTTATTTTCTCAAAGGGATAAAGATTGGCCTGAAAACTGCTGTGTTCTCTTGATGTGCCATAGAGGAAGTATTTCCTGACTATCCAGCAGGAAGAGAAGTAATAACTACTCCTTGTTATTAAAGGAGCAGAAATAAAATTACTCTGACCAAAATGAAGCCTTTAGTTATGAAGTGAAATGTTCCCTGCAGTTACCGAGAACCATGCTGCCGATACACATGGCTGTGCACAGCTTCCAGGACACAGTTCAAGCTTCTTGACCCAATGGCCCACCATTGATTCCTTTCTGCCTAGCTTCTGTCTTCCTATCTCTGTGATCCCAGAACGTGGCTCTGTCTTCCTGCTCATGTGAAATTCCTGGGCCGAGAGTGCTGTTCCTCTTTGTCCTCTCCAGTCACTCGAAAGGACTTTTAATAATCAACTGCACAGTCTCCTCATCCAGGAAGCCCCCATGGCTTAGATGCCACCTTCTGTGTCTTTGACAGCTTGTGGACCATGTTAGAAAAGCTGTGTAACACCAGTTGACTTACTCTGTCCTAAAACCAGCTTAGTGCCTCCTATATACAGGGTGACTGCTACCCCAGCATTTATCACAGTAAGTGAAGTAAGAGGTGATTTATAAATGCTTCTGAATGAGCAAACCAGGAAGACAATGATTAAAAAACCAAATGGGAAACAATTTCTATTTTTGGGAAGCCAGATTTCTTCAGATGCAGTGGGACTGGGCATACCTGGGCAATCACACACATTACTTCCTGCTGTGGCTTCTCACTCATTCTTAAAACAAAAGGGCTCTTAAATAAATCCATTCCATGATTATCAGCTGTGTTAAAATTCAAGGTTATAGTGAAAGCAAAGCTTTTGTAAGTGAAGAGGGTAAGAGAAGTTGAAGGTATTCTCTATGCTGAATGTAATCATTATGTATTTGTAAAATGTACCAATAAAATAACAAAGATAAAGCTCAGCATTATACTTTCAATTTTCACTGATAAATCCTGTGAAAATGACCCTAAAATATTCCTAGTGCACTGCTCCTTACCTTAAGTTTCTCCTAGCATGGCCTTAAGGAAGTTTAACTTCCATAAATGCATTGGAACCCTGTTGTAGTAAGGGGTTACAAGGAAAACAAGACAATACAGGACACATAATTTATAATATTATTTATAATAGTCACCAAAGAAGTAAAATACAAAGAAAGTGCAAGAAATCTATCTATACATTAAAGATCAGCTGAGGGCCTGGATCCCATGGCAGTAACCTGCAAGAGTTCAGCTGAAGACTTTGTATCTATGACAATGCTTCCCACCAGTCCAATTGGGGGCCTAGAGTCCATGACTCATGCAAGTGTGTTTCACGGATCTGTGCTAGGAAGGCCCAAAGGTCAATGGTGGAAGCTAGAAGTCTGTGCCAGTGTGATGAAGGATTTGTGCCAGTAGGCTGAGGGATCTGCACTGGAGCCAGGAAACAATGCTCAAAATAAGGTCCAAGTTTCCTCTAAAAAATACCACAGCCATCCTCTCTGAAAACGAGGTGCTGAGCTCCTCCAGCAAGAACAGCCAAATTTGTATCAGGAAGCCAGCATGGCAAGCTTCTCCTGGAGACTGAACAGCACATATCTTCCCCTCCAGAACCAGCAGCGATACTCAGAGGACCAGGGCTCCCCCAAAGTGAACCACAGCCATTCTCAGCAACAAGATCCCAAGCTCCTTTGATGATGAGAACAGCCAACCTCATATCAGGAAAGAAGCTCAGCAAGATCCTCCAGGAGAGCTCACAGCAACAGGAAACAACAATACCAAATAACAAAGCTAAACTCTCCCTTTCCAGTTCTCCCTTTTATCTTGGCAACAATCCTCAGATGGGAATCCATACTCAGCACTATACTGATTCAGTACAGCTGGTGTTACAGTTGACTACCAATGTTTAATCCACCACAAACCCCTTTTCCCCTTTTTGACAGGATGAGCCATTTAACGAAGTATAACTTCATTTCCATGTCACCTTCTAGGAGTTGCACAGTCAAATTATTTGTCCAACCATAATAGTTATTTGAATCTTCTTCCTTACATATTTATATTCTTATTTTACTTTATGGTTTACTTCCACTAAATCAATATTTGGCGGGACTTTATTTTATGCTCCAAAATGTTCCACCATGTTGGAATACATCAACTAACAAAACAGAAATAAAATTCTGTCCCATGGAACTTACCCAGTTTAGGGGTATAATTTTTATGTACATCATAGAAATCAATTCCAAAATTAGTGCAGTAATATGATCTACTATTGATGCTTATAGTCATTACTTTTTCCTTCTCTTATAATGCATTTATTATAAATATGTCCTCATCTAAATTTCACAAATGCTGAATTTCACAGATTTAAACCTATAAGAAAAACCATAAATGCTGATGAAATTCGAATCCGCTCATTCTGACTTTCTTAAATAATGGAAACAAAGTTTACAGTAATCCATAATCAGAGTTTTCTAACACATTAGCAGTTGGTGTCTTGTGCCTGACATTTGCTGTGAATGTGAGTCTGACAGCTTTTGTTGTGAGTTGGGGCTGCTTTTGCCTGGCAATTTGCTCCCTGCTGTCTGGGGGAGGGCATCTGACTTCCTAAGAGGCCCTACGGTGTCGGTGTCAGCGTCAATCTCAATCTCAGCCCACCCAGAGCTGCTGCTCTCATCCAGCACTGACTCCTTGGAGCCTCTCTATTTCTGGGTTGGATGGGATACCTTCTCTTGAGATGCTCTTGTCAGTCTGCAGAAACATCCAGCCCCTGCCCCTGTGCCTCAGGACTTTAGCATGATGACCAAAGCATTACCTGAGAGGAGAACCTGCTTTGTAGACTGATAAGATAGGTCTTGACATCTCTGACAAACACACAATTTATATTCAATTCCAGGGGGCCAGGAGATAGAACGAGGGGGAGGGAAAGGATGTGAAAAGAATGCAGACTTGTTATGTCCATATGCCAACTCCACATGTTGAGTGTGATCATTGTGTACTGCAAAAAAGTACTGATAAAAATAAATTTAAAATCGGAATGGGAACTTCATATTGATGTTCTATACAACACCTCCAGATGCAGACTCCTGGACTTTGACTTCCTTCCCTCACACTCTGACCCCCAAATATGTGCAAAAACCACCAGAGAGAAGCAGCTGGGCAAAGAGACAGTTATACCTTTTCTGCACCCACCACTGTCTATGCACTGCTCTCTTCTTCTGAGTCCCACACTGCTTGTTCTGTCTGCCTTTTCCCGCAGAGTATCTGACAGTGGATCCCTGAGCTGAAATCACCTCTCATTATGAAGAAAACTGGAAACCTAGTCATTCAACCTTACTCACACACTCATCTCTGTTTAACTGTTTCACTTTCATTATGGTGTAGGCTACAAACACAACAATGTTATCCAACTCAGCTGTAATTCAGTGAGCAAGAATTTAGTGAGTTAGTACTGAACATACAAAAAGAGTGGAAAGTAATAATAGAATGCTGATAGAAATGACAACAAGGACTTGGTCCTGGTGCAGGCCACTGCTGATTGTATGTTTGAAAGATATCTGTTGGACCAAAGAGTTCAGTCTGTCTTTGTTTTGCTTTTCACACATTATGAGAAATTGTGACTTTATATATACAGTGAAATAAATAGTAGCTTCCTCCCTTACACTATGCACCTGGGTTCATTTTCCTTTGATAAATACATCACATTACCAATAGCTAATTTTTTTTCTTTCAGACAGGTGGTGGAAAAATGTGCCCTTCGCCTTGTCATACAAGATACAATATCCACACATTGTGAGTACATTTGAGGAGGTAACTCAAAGGAAGCCAATTCAAAAGAATATATGCCATGAGAATTCATGTAATGAAAATTCACAAGGGGGAAAAGTTTTGATCACGTAAAAACAATACTTTTATTTCTATTACAAGGATGGAGAACAAGTCAAGAGATTTCACTGTATGAACATAATAAATACAGGGAACCATACAATCTATTGCAGAGAAAGAAGCTCAACTAATTTGAAGGCTTTAGGAAGAATGAGGAGATGGTGTGGGAGTTGAAATTGGGGAAGTAAAAGTTGTACAACAGCCACCAGCAGACATGAAGGGACAAAGGAAAAAGCCTGAACCAGATTGTGTCATTTATAGCCACCCACTACAATTAAAGTGTTTTCAAGAAATCTGCTAAAAATAAATAAAACAAAATTGTCTCTTTACTTCTGTGAGCCAATTTGTTCAAAGCTGTCTCAGTTACATTTTTCTCATTGCTGAAACAAAATACTCGGGGCTCAAAACTAGAGAAGGAAAGATGTATTTATTTTATGGTTTTTGAAGCTTTCAATATATACTCAGCTGGCTCCAAGACAGAGTGGTATGGCTGAGGGGCAGCCATTCATAGCAGCTGCAAACAAAAGAGTGAAAAGGGCAAAACAGGAGAAAAGCACACTTACTTCCCTCCCTTATATTGTATACCAGCTCCGCTCCTGGGTGTTTGCAACACTCACACTGCCAATCCCAGTACTAGACCATGCAACCAATCACAAAACTAGATTCAGCTGCCTCCATGACTGCATGAGCCTTTGGAGGGCCACTTAAACAGCCATAGTATTCTACCTCTGGTCCCTCAAAGACCCATGCACATCCTTCATATAAAAGGCATTTAGTTCATCTGCAAGATTTGCCAAAGTCCTAGCAGTTTCAGTATTGTTGGAAAGTTTAAGTCCCAAGTCTCCTTGGAGATGGAAGGCAAACCTTAGCTACATACCCTTGTACAAATGAAAACAAAGCTAAACACTTCCAACATGCAAAGGCACAAGATAAACATTTCCATTCCAAAAGTTACAAACAGGAGGGTACAAAGGGTTGGCACAAAAGCAAGTCCAAAATCCAGCAGGGCAAACATTAAGTCCTGCAGTCCTATGTGTAGCATTTGAGGCAATATGTAGCAAATTGTGAGCTCCAAAGGGCTTGTGTGACTGCATTCCCACAGCACTTCTGGTGGTTACCAATCCTACGGCTTCTGTCTTGGGCTGGCTTTGCTCCCTCATTGCAGGTTTTCTTAGATGATCCATGTCCCGGATTTTTCAAAGTTTTGGAGTCTCTGCTGAACCTTGGCTTCCCACAGCTTCATATACTGCCCTTGCAGAAGCACAATTCCTGGCCTCCCAGACCCTCTGAAATTGGGGTGGAAGCCTTTTCAACATCAGAACTTGTGCATTCTGTATGCACCTAAAACCAGCAACCTGCGGATGATGCTGAGGTCTGTTGCCAATTGAAACAGTAGCCATGCTCTCCTCTCTTGGCTGTAGGGCTTAAGTACCTCGATCACTAAACACTCTAAACTTGATTGTGAGGAACAGATTTTCTATGTCACCTCCATTCTGGAACCTGTTGTGGCCACCACCATTCTGGAATATGGCTCTCTGCAGCTTTCTCCTCCAAGCTTTGAGGCTACAAAGGGTGAAGACCTATCAGTTCTTATGATGTCCCCAGGCTTTCTTTTTTATTTTCCTGTTCCTTCTCAGCAATAGAAATCTCAGCTCTGTCTTTACAATCCATAGCTTTACTGGAGTTTTCTTTCTGGCCAAACTCACAACATTTTAAATCATCCTACTGGGCTCTTTGCTCTTGATTTACAACATAAATATGGCTAAAAGCACCCAACAATAGCCATGCCACTTCCTCAACATTTGACTGCCTTGAAATTTCTTCTGCCATTTTAATCAGTCCACCACCCTTAATCTCAGTCTTAGGCAAAGTCTCTGGACATGAGAAAAATGCAAATGAACTTTCTGCCAAGCCATAACACAAATTATCTGGTGTTCAACAACAGATGCAGTCCTTCTAAGCAGAAACCTCCTAAACTTAGTCTTTATCAGCAGACTTTCTATCAGCCCTCTGGTCTCCTGAGCTCTGAGCAGAATCTCCCAAGCAGAACAGCCTAAGCTATTTTAGGGCTACTGTTTCAGGTGACATCTTCGAACATTTCCAAACTCTTCCTACAAGCCATTCCCAAAGGCTCTTGAACCACATAGTCAGGTTCAGTAACAGCAACAGCCCAGATTCTGCCAACAGCCAGCAACAGCCAGTACCAAATTCTGCCTTGGTTACTTTTTTCTTGTTGCTGAAATAAAATACCTGATGCCCAAAATTAGGAAAGGAAAGATTTATTTATCTTGCAGTTTTTGGAGGTTTCAGTCCATACTCAGCTGGCATGGCTGAGGGCCAGCTGTTCGTGGAAGCTGCAAGCAAGAAGAGCAAAAAGAACAAAAAAGAGGGAAAGCACACCTACTTCCCTCCATTATATTGTATGACAGCTTTGCCCCTGATAGGTGCAGCACTCACACTGTCAATCCTAGCACTAGATCATGAACAAATTATAAACACTAGATTCAGCCTCCTCTGTGACTGCATGGGGCTTTGGCAGAACACTTAAGCTATAACAAAAACTTTCTTCTTGTTTCTTTATATTCATCCCTACAAAACGATCTGAATTCTCTTCCCAACATTAATTCATTGTCAAGCAAAATCACTTGGCTGAATTTCCAAGCAAACCCTCATTCTGGTGTTTTAAAAGTTTCAGTGTAGCTGAAAGTTGCAGGTTTGATTTCAGTCTTGCTCTGAGTCCCCCATGACTGGAGCAGAGCTACTATATCTGAAAAGGGTATAGTTCTCTAAGAACATGTTACTAAGACAGGTAGCCAATTAAGCCCTCACAAGAACATTGTAGACATAATTTAAACTATTTCTTCTTCTCATTTGAATGCCAATCTTGTGAACCTTTGGAAAGATGACTTGGAGACTCTCAAGAGGCTGTCGGCATCCTGGACTTTATGGACTTTATCCTATCCAGATAACACTTGCTAGGGTAAGATATGTGGTTAAATCCATTCTTTCATTTGTCCTTCCTATTTTTATAAATGTGAAGAAGTCAGGACCCAAAAGCTGTGGTCAGAAAATATGGCATATGTTTAAAATTTATTAAAAGAAACATTGACACTAATCTCTCTTAAAATACTCCCTCTCACTTCAAATTCACCCAATTATTCTTTCCATTTTCTGAAGCAGTCCTGAAAGTCTTTAATTGCAGTGTTCTAGATGTCTTGATGTCCTGAATCAACTCTCAATGTTTCCATGTCATGGCCGTTTGACTTTGGGGAGGAGCCCAAAGTTCCTCAGTGCCAGATTCAGTGAGTAAGGTGGATAAGGACTCAATAACAAGTTTTTACAAGACAACCTTTCCATTGGATGGCACTCAGAAGCAGCATTTACATATTTTTTATCATATCTGGTAAAGACAATCTTGAAAGAGGTCTTCCAGAGCTATTTGAGAAAGTGCCAAGAATAAAGGGATAAGTGAATTCCAAGTAAGGAGAAGTATCTTGAGGGGAAACTAATGGCAATGTGTCTCTTACTGCAATAAATGTTTATTAATATAAACATTCACTATATTTTTACCATATTTTTGTAAATGTTCACTGTATACACATTATACTGTGGATTGTCTAGCAAAATCTGCTTTTTTCTATTTTTACACATGCTTCCACTTAGGCACAGGGCTTTAAATACTCTGTATAATTTACTGATGGAAAGAAACTAGCTCAAAACTTGGTAGCTTACAACCAAAATTATTTTAAAAAAAAACTTTTATTGCATCTTGTTGTTTGACAGTAACTATAGTATTTGGTCAAGGGTAGGCTATGTCCCTCTTCCATCCAGGTATCAATAAGAGCCCTTCGTGGTATTAATTGCAAATGAGTTGGTTTTGGATAACCAGGACAGCTTTCCTTGTAGGTGCAATGGTGGGATAGTTGGAAGGCTGAACTTCATTGGAACTTTTGATCAGAATACCTCCAAAAGGCTTCTTTCAAAATGGCGGTCCAAGAGAGTTTCAACAGATGGAGTTCTTGGGATTAAGACAGAGGTGTATGATTTTCATAACCTTGAAAGCTGTGTGGTCAATCTCACATTCTATTGATTAAACCAGTTTCTAGCTCACAAAAATTCAAAGTAAGTAAGAGCAAGTTTTGTCTTTCAGACTGCCACAGATTCATAGGAGATACATCAACTGGAACTTAAACTAAGGGCATGGACTTCAAATATCATTCCCTGATTCACTAAAGAGTCACCAGTATCCCCTGTGCTCACAGAGCCAGGCAGGCCCATGAGGGGCAGTGTGGCAAACCACACAGGACATGTCTTGTGACTTTGTACCTATGACCAGTTGTGCTGACCTAGCAGGAAGAGCTAGTAAGCCAGATTTTTATGTGAGTGGTTCCCATTTTTAATTATTATAAATACTTTGAAGTTTTAATACACAATTCACTATCTCTATTGTGTTTCACACAACTCAAATTGTTCTGTCTTGGTCTGTAGGGAAAAAAAGATAGATATGTGTTTCTATTGAAACAAAAACTGTAGGATATGCTACAATTTTAGATTGAACATGAGCCTTCGATTCCAATTCTGAGCTGACTCTTTGCTAACTGTGCTTTATGCTAAGCCATTCATCCTTTCCAAGCCAGTGTCTTCATCTGTAGAATGGGAAAAATTGATGATGATGATGATGATGGTGATGGTGGTGGTGGTGGTGATGATGATGATAGGACTTCTGTATGAAGCCTATCGAAGTCCATGGACACAGTAGGTACACGCTATGGAACTTATCTTTCTTAAGGGGGATTATCCTACCATGGGAGGGTGTGAAATAATAAAGAGCTTTTTCACTGAAAATCAAGACTTGAGTTTTAGTCTAGGTTCCAACTTTGGTTGACTTTCTGATTTCGTTATTTCAGAGTCTCAGTCACCTTAACTGCAAATTGGAAGAGCACCATGCCTTCTTTCTACTTGAGATCCACCAGCTGGGTATGTGGAAGAGTTTCAGAAACTGCTACCAATATTTAAGGTACCATGATAATAGTATTACAGTCCATTGGACATTCTGACTCACAATGAGACACCAGAATTCAGACAGAAGAGTACAAGGACCTGGAATGAGAGTAGCCTGTGAATTGGGAGGCACAGAAGCCCTGACAAAGCTCAGGTATATGCCAGGCTGTCAGTTGAAGACAATGCAACACTTATGATAGTCTACATACCAGCCGCAGGATCAGAACAGTGAATACCAGGCTCAGAGTAAGGTCATCAACTCAATGACCTTGGGACCATCACTTAATCTCTTTGAAGCCATTATGAATTCCTCAGGGATATTATGAATAATATAACCTCTTTAAAAGATTGATGTAAATATCCACTGAACAAGTTTCTCTGAGTTATCTGACAGTGCCTTATACCATCATTTATGAATGTTTATTGAATCTGACCCTTAGCCATTCTAAAGCCAGCAGAATACTAAAGATTGTTCCCCTTTAAAACTCAAGAGAACACACACTCACACACAAATGAGTGTGGTGAAGTGATGAAACCTGGGTAAGTTCTTGTATCACACAAGGGTCAGTTTCTTATTTTGGACTTTGGCCGCATAGTTTTGCAAGATGTTTCCAAAATAAGAAGTACATACAGATCCTCTGTACTCTGTGTGTGTGTGTATCTGTGTATGTGTGATACAGAGAGAGAGTCACAGAGACAGAGACAGAGACAGAGACAAAGCAGAGAGTTCCTGTGATTCTGTAATTGTTTCAGAACAAAAGTTAAAAGAACTATCAAAAAGAGTAGAGAGTAAACCAAACAGAGAAAGAAATCTGGAAGACAGTCTGAAGGGAAAGGAAAGAGGATGGTCTGAAGAGTAGGAGAGTGGTGAGTAAAGAGGTATTTCACAAGGATAGAAGAAAAGGTAGATGAAGCCTGAGGGACTCTAAAAGCAGGTTAGCAGTGGTTCTTGGCCCTCACATATGAAGCTAAGGATGTCAAATCCTAAAAACTCCTTGTTCAAAAACATGTCTCAGGACTCAGCCAGACTAATGGCTGCTGATAGAATGGGAGTACAGGAGCACACAACTAGAAAGATAGGTGAACCATGGAGTGGGGAATGAGATAAACAGTGACCTCCAGAAAACATACCAAAAATGAACCATCCATCATGTTGTGGGTGACTTTATGTTTATCCTGGAGTTTTCTCTGAGGCAAAGTCTTGAATAGCATATTTGGTTTTCCTGCAGATTGGTGATCAATTTCTTGTTTATTCTATCCACAGAAAGGTTAATTATGCTAGTGACTGTGGTTGGAAAACAATTCTTAGGAAAGGCTTTGGTAATAACAGGTTTGGCAATATATGGAAACCATCTGCTTCCTACAAATGTTAAGGTAAACTTTCAAACTTGTGAGGTTAGCAATTACAGATTGTAAAGTAGTTTGGTGGGGTGAAAATACATGCTATGCTAATGCAGACTTTTTGAGTCTTCTTGACACATAGCCTAGGGGACATCTTGTTGCAAGAAGAATGGTCTTGGGGCACAATAGGGCTGTGAGCATGTCATCTCTGTTTGCACATGTTAAGGCCAACAGAACAAGAGCTTTACACAAGGGAATACAGAATTTATACAGAATGTTTTCCAAGTAAATTAAGCCTCTCTTGTTTGCTCTTACCTTGACCTACTAATGGGCACAAGATCATGGATGCAAGGTTTGTTTCTTATAAAAAATACTGAGTTTATTCTACAAAGGAACATAAAATGCTGTTTCTCTGACCCCGAGTTGTGAATGGCTCTCTGGGGGCTGCAATGTGGTGATTCCTCTGCTCTGCTCTGTCATAGGCCTGTCCCTCCTCTCTCTAGGGTGCACACCCTTTGTCTCCCCACATCCACTGGAAGGGAGTAATGGAAATGGTTTATGTATTCTTATCCAGCTAACCCATCACTTAGAAGAATTTCTCAAGGAGACAGATTCTTTGAGAATCATTAAGCTGAAACCGAGAGAGAATATTTTAACTAGAATAAAATTCAAAATTATGAATGGCAGATAGAATGGACACAAATCATATTTGCTAATGGAAGTGAAAAGTCTAATTGCTCCCTTGTGTTTTCAGCTTGCATAAGTACACCTTATTATTCTTAGGCCCTGGGTGGTGTATGCCCATTACCAATTGAGAATGGCCATGTGGATAATGAGTTCACACTTTAGGTAATCCTAGATCTGTGAGTGATTAACACTCTCCATATAGCATACTCATCCTGATCATTTTTGATGCTTCTGTTAAGGTTCAGAGAAGCATGGAAAATAAGAGGAAAGTCCTTCCAGCCAGAGCACTACTGGGTCAAGGGAAAAGCCCAGGACTTGGAATCAAAGGATATTTGAATAGATATCAGTGAATATTCGAATAGAGATCTCCACTGCATGCTTGACCTTGAGCTGGCTATTTAAACTCTCCAAATCACAGAATTCTCATAACTGAAACTAAACAGTTGACTACAATATATCTCATACAATTGCTATATGTGATTAACAGCTATCTACCTACACGACAAACATCTATTTGTTTTTCTTAGTTTTTCCTTCTCTCCCTGTCTTTATGTTCAAATAAAAATCCCTTCCCAAACCTAAGTGACCCATCCAATCCAACACTGTACTTCCATTTCCCTTTACAGAACCTGGATTAGGCATGAGCATATGACAAAATTCTAGGTAAAACAACATATGAGTTACAGCCTTTGAGGGAAGCATACCTCTAGAAATGAGTTACTCATTCTTAAACAGAGCATTTTCAAGATACTTTCCTGCTCCAGTAGTGCTGGCTACATATGATACCAGAACTTCAGCAGTCATGGGAGGATTTAAAGTCAAGAGAATTTCAGAGAAATTAAGCTAGATTGATGCCAGAAAGATTCTATAACTCAGCCAAGTATTTACTCTATCTCTGATGATAGAATTATTGTGTTTAAGCTATGTTTTTATTGTTGTATTTTGTTTTTCATTTTTACTTGCAATATTCAAAGGTCATAAGGTAAGAATAAAATAAGTAATTTTCCTGCAGGGCTACATTCCAAATATGGGATGAACCAGAGGCAAGCAGAAGCATACCAAATTTTAAACCTCCCACAAATCATCTCAGATCTAGGCTATACTAAAGTCATCTATCCTCTATTTGTCATTTTACAGATATGATGAACTCACTCTGGAGGAAAAAGATATCATTTAGAGATTCTATTAATTCTCATGCCCAGTGTCGGGTATTTGGTTAAACATCTGTACATATCACAACAAGGAGGGAAAAAAAGATAGTAGAAAAACAACCAAAGATAATTTGGTTTCTGGAGTCATCAGGCATGGTTTTCAGAATAACTGTGGGTATATGCTTTAAACAGGTGGAAAATAAGATAATATAATAACAGGAACTTGTGAAAATCAAATAAAAATTCTACAATTGAGACATACAATAATCCATATTAAGAATTCAATGTAGAATAACAGGAACCAAGTAATGGCAATTACTCAAAATAAAATAAAGAAAGACAAAATGATGGAAAATAGAAAATATCATGAGAGAAGTATGAGATGATTAAAACATGATATATAATATTATATATAAAGATATCAAGAAGAGGATAAAGCAAGATACCTATAATGAAAACCACAGCTAGGCAAATTGTACTAAATTCCAAAAACAAACAAATTGTACTAAAATCCAAAAACAAAACAATTTTACCAGCAGCCAAAGATAAACATTTGCTTTAAAAAGATTAAAAAGACTGAGAATTTCAACATAAATTTCAGAAGTTATAAAACTTCTATTAAAAGTAGGAATATTATCTTTATATTTAAATTTTTTATTTTAAAGAGAACAAAACAAAGCAAAGTGGAACAAGGCAAATCAGCACAGATCAGTGCAAGCAACATAGGACCTCAAACAAGACAACAGGATATCAAGAGTGGCTACCATAATGCCTCTTGTTTTCTTTGAAATAGTTGTCCATACTTTCACACACAATAATATCAAGCATAACACAATAGTATATAACCAATCATAAGAATGAAAGCATTATAGGACTTCAAAACAAGATAACAAGAAATGAACAATGGTTACTATAATATTTCATTTTCTTCAAAACAGTTATCCATACTATCATACATAATAAGATCAAATAAAATGCAACAGAATATAGCCAATCAAAACAAGAGAATAAAAACATTATAGGACTTCAAAACATGATATGAAATCAGCAATGGCTACCATAATGTCTCATTTTCTTCAAAATAGCTGTTCATACCATCACACATAATAAAACCAAATAAAACAAAACAGGATAAAACCAATTAAACAAATGAATGAAAGCATTATAAGACTTCAAAACAAGATAATAGCTACCCATACCATCAGATAGCAAAATCTAACAAAATAAGACAAACAAAGCCAAACTGTGAAAACAATACAAGAGTTTAAGACAAGACAATAAGAAATTAATAGTAGTTACCACCTTCCCCTTCCACTATCACTTTTACAATATCTATTGTGATTTTTGGATTTGATTAACTCCTTCTGTTTTTATGCTATGGTTTACCCCTATGATTTCAAACTGTTTCTCCCATGAATATGTTCTCCAGTTGCATCAGTTTACCTACAAGAATCTTGAGATTATTCTACTTTATAGCTGTGTAGTTTTCCATTGTATGAAAATACCATATCTTTCTTATCCATTCTGCAGTTGATGGGCAAGTTACCCTTGCTTTTTTTCTGGTCTCCTGTCACATGGAGCAATTGTTTTCTTACCTTTGATTTTCAGTCTATGAATTTCCTTTTGAGTTAAATGTGTTTCTTGTATACAGTATATTGATGGACCTTGTTTCTTGATCCACTTTCCCTGTGTTTGTTTTTATTGGTAAATTGAGGCCATCTACATTAATGGTTACAACCAGTATACAATG
Organism: Dolichotis patagonum; assembly: GCA_004027295.1. Taxonomy (NCBI): domain Eukaryota; kingdom Metazoa; phylum Chordata; class Mammalia; order Rodentia; family Caviidae; genus Dolichotis; species Dolichotis patagonum. The sequence continues at coordinate 18,462 of PVJX010033157.1, forward strand.
GTTTGTCTCTGTCATGCTATCCTCCTGCTATTGGCTCTCCACATTTCCCCTTCATTTAATTGCCTGTCTTGTCTGGCGATCCTCCTCTGCTGCTGTTCCTGGAAACATGGTTATCTCTATCTCTCTCTAGAATGTCCATCAGCACTCTCTGTAGGGTTGGTTTGCTAGTCATGAATTCCTTCAGTTGTTCTTTACCATGGAAGCATCTTATTTTTCCATCACTATTGAAAGATAGTTTTGCAGGGTACATCAATCTGGGTTGGAAGTTGTTTTCTTTCAGGGTTTGAAATACTTCACTCCCAACTCATCTTGAATTGATGGTTTGTGTTGACAAGACTGCCATGATTATATTGGTTTTCCTTTATAGGTGATCCGTTTCTTTTCTCTAAAAGAAAACATTTTAACATTCTGTTCTTGTGCTGAATTTCTGTGTCTGGGTGTAGACTTAGTTTGAATATGGTTAGTTGGAGTTCTATATGTCTCATTTCTCTGTATGCCAGATCCTTTCATCATGTTTGGGAAGTTTTCTGCCATTATTTATGTAAATAGCCTTTTAATTTCATTTGTGTTGACCCCTGCTTCTTTACTGATACCTGTCACTCTTAACTTATGTTTCTTTGCATCACCTGCAGCCACTGAATTGTTATTTCCTGATTCTTTGTTATATTTTTATATTTTTTTTTATTTAAAAGAGAATAAAACAAAAGGGGGCAGTACAGAGCAGATCAGAACAGGACAACATAGGCAACACAGTACTTTGCATTAAGTTAACTGGACATCAACAGTATCTAACACCATATCTCTTACTCTGCTATAGTTGAGCATAGTTTCAATTACAATAATATCAAACATAACACAATAGCATAAAGCCATGCATATAGTGAAAGAATTCCAGGGCTTTCTGAACCGAATAACAGAAAATGATCAATGGGTACTATAATATCTCATTTTTGATAAAAAAGAAAAAAATTTGTTTGAACTATCACACATATACAAATTCCAATAAGACACAATGTGGTAGATAGAAAGAACGGTAATAGAACAAAAAAAGCATGATAGGACTTCTAAGAAGGATAATATTAAATCAGCAATAGCTGTCATAATGTTTTCTTCAAAACAGCTGTTCATATCATCACGTATGATATACTCAAACAAAACAGGATAGCACCATTCCAACTGATGATTTAAAACTTTGAAAGACTTCGAAGCTATGAGATGGGGACTCATGCTTACCATAAAGTCTTATATACTCTTATCAAATCTCATATTAGGGAGATTATATGGTATTTACACTTGTGAGTTTGGTTTATTTCACTTAAGAGAATGGTCTCAAGTCGTGTCCATTTATTTATAAATATCTCGATGTGATCATTCTTTATAGCTGAGTAGTACTCCATTGTATAAAAATGCCACAACTTTTT
>PVJX010033158.1:0-19872 GCA_004027295.1 Dolichotis patagonum
CTAACGCTGTGTTTGATGTTGCATTTTTGCTGCCCTCAATCTCTTTTGTATTTACCTCTCCTGGATCAATGTTCTCAGGGTTGGGGGTTGGGAGTGTCTTCTTATTTCTCCCTTTTGTCATGTTTTTGGTTCCTTCCATACAAGTGTACAGTGTAATTCCCAGACCCTTTTCTTGTTGGTTAAGGCTCCTCTAGAGGGCGCAGGCTAGGAGCTTTAGCGCTCTTCAATAGTTTATCAGAGATTAGAGTTCACCCACGGACAGTGTACGCTAGCTCCTCCCTTCTGGGCCAGTCAACCTTTGCAGGCCTTCACTGCGTCAGTGTGCACTGATCTCAGGGAAGTAACTGGGTCCCCGCCAGGGGCGCGGCCTAGTCCAAGCAGATTCCACCAATCCGCTTGGCGAGGGGAGCAACCAGCTGAAGCCACTTCCTTATGGAGTTAGGGCTGTCCTGCCCAAATCCATCATGTCGTCCAGTCGGTTTCCCCTTTCCCATGGGAGGGTCTTATTCCCGTCACTCACCGCGTTCCCGAGAACTGCTGGGCTCCCCGACCTCCGACTTCAGCGCTTCTGCGGTGGGAATTCACGGTGCCTCTGGGTGGGTCGTGTGCAGAGCCGGTCCCGGCGAGCTGCACGCAGGGCTGTTCAGCTCCGCGCTCCGGCAGCTCAAGCCAGTTGCTTCGGCGCGGATCGCCTGTTCAGGTCGGGCAGGAATTCAGGCGACTCGAGGAGGGTGCTGTGCCCACTGATCTTATCTTCACTAATCGTAGCCCCAGGACCTCATATTCGAGCGTTTTTTTGCACTTTAGTTTCTTCGTGGGTTGTGAGCGTCTATCTCTCTTTGTTTCGGTCTCTCCAGGGTGTTCTATTCTGGCATTTGAGCTGACTCTCTCAGAGAGGGTCTCTCTCCTGCTACCTACCAGTCCGCCATCTTGTCTCACTCCTCAAAAAATTCTAAGATTATAGATTTGGGAAATGAAGATGCAGCTTAGTGGTAAAGCACTTGTCTTACCCCATATGAGGCCCTGTGTTTACTCCTCAACTCAAAAAGAGACTACAGAAGATCTGAACCACACAATTAATGAGTTTGATTTAGCAGACATAACCCTGGGTTCTACAATTATAGAATACACAATATCCTAATGCACACAGAGAACAGCTCTACGAAATCACCAGATTAAGACAGAAAGCAAAGTCCCAAGATGGCAGCCATCATGAAGAAGGCAGCTGCAGAAGACGTCAGTGTGACTTTCGAAGATCAACCAAAGATAAACAAATTTGTGCGGAATACGAGTAGAATCACAGAGCTAAAAGAAGAAATAGAAGTAAACAAAGAAACAACTCCAGAATTTAGAAGACACTTGTGATGACATCATGCATGCAGGCAATGCCTGCTTAATGATACCTTATCAAATCAGTGATGTTTTCAGTAGCCATTCTCAGGAAGAAACACAAGAAATGTTAAAAGAAGCAAAGAAAAATTTACAAGAAGAAATCGACACCTTAGAATCCAGGGGAGCATCAATTCAGCGGGTGCTAACAGATTTGAAAGTTCAGTTACACGTGAAATTCGGCAGCAACATAAACCTTGAAGCTGATGAAAGTTAAACATTTTATAACTCCTTTTTTAATTTGTTTAATAAACTTGAATACTGTTTAAAATGATAATTTCCCTTATTCACATGACATGGAAAGGTAAAGTTTCTTTTTTAAAAATTTTCATTTATTTAATGGAAACTTGCCTATTTTCACATGTCTTTGCTTATTTATTTTATATTTTTAAAAGAAAGCAGTAGTTATCTATGTATTTTGCATAATGATTATGTCAAGTCTCGGGGCCTCATGTCATTATTAAAATCAGTTAAGCAATGTTCTATGTTTCTATATTATTTAGAACACTTGCTGTAATTTTCATTTATAGAAAACCAAACATTTGTGTCCATTGTTTGTGTGTCTTGATTCTGGTTGCTGTCTGAGGATGGTGAAAGCCCTACAAATGTACAATCCTGCAACTGTGTACTTTACATATTTCACAACTAAAACTTTGCCATTTACTAAAAAAAAAAAAAGAAAGCAAGCTTAAATATCACTCACAAGAAAACAAAAATGGCTTAACATTAGAGTATCTATTTACATATTTCTCTAAAATAAAGATTTTGCTAAAATCAAAGATGTTGAAAAGGCATTTAATAAAATTCAGTATTTGCTATGGCCTGGATAAGGATCCCCCGAAGGCCCACCTGTGTAAAGGCTTCATCCCCAGTTTAGGTGCACGGCCGGGTGGTGGAATTATTAGGAAGTGTGTCCTAGTGTGAGGTCTTCCGGTTTCTGGGGACAAGCACTTAAAGAGGATCCTGGAACCTGTATGCCTCCTAGTCTCTTTCATATACTAGCCACAAAATGAAAGCTTTTGCTACACATTGCTGCTGTGATGTACAGTCTTACAACAAACACAACAGCAGTGGGGCCACCAGTCACAGACTGACATCTCCAAAACTGTGACTCAAATAACCCACTTTTCCTTTTAAGCTGACTGTCTCAGGTATTTGTGACAGTAACAAAACACTGACTGACACAGGATCTTTTTTTAATCTTAGTAAAATAGAAATGAGTTTCTTAACATCACAAAAATCTTACTCTCACAGAAAATATTAACCTCAAAGATATACTTAATAAAAAAAAAACACAACATTCCTCAAGTAGAAACTGAAGATCACCAGCATCACTATAACCACAGACATGAAAACATGACTAAAGAAAAAAATTATTTGCAAGTGATGCATTTGAATGTCAAGAAAAGCTAAGTTGTTGGCCATGAAGCAAGGCCAGCAGACTGCTGTAGCTGCTGGTTCCAAACAGGAGCCTAAAGAGAATTCTTTCTGTGGTCTGTTGGCCATTTCAGAACTTTGGAAATGGAATGGTCAATTCATTAGAAAGAAATAGCAGGTGAGTATGGCGGACTTTGAGGGGCCTGCAGGGGAGGGAACCTGGTGCATCAGGACCTGCACTGTGCAGTTGACTCGGAGTGCCAGGAGAACAAGGAGCTCCTTCCCTCTCTGAGGGGCGGCTGGGAGTGTGGCAGACTTTCAGCAGCCTGAAGGAGAGAGACCCTGGGGCTCGAGATTGCACTGTGTGGTTGACTCAGGGTGCCAGGAGAACAAGGAGCTCCTCCCCTCTCTGGGAGATGGATGTGAGGCCTGAGCTGAGAATCGAACATCTCATGTCATCCTGTCCCCTGTCCCGTGTCCCTCCCCTCCTTAGCAAGTGAAAGCCAGTAAAATACACATCTTGTGAAAAGATTGACATGTTATTTAGTATGAGCTCCCCATATGCAAAGATATGGACAACCATTTGGAAGAGAACGTGAGACAATATGACAGATAGTAAAGATCCCGGGTTGTCTAGCTTTGAAATTTATGCTTTCTTATGTCCCGTTCTGTTGTTTTGTTGTGTTTAATTTTACCTCCCCTTAAAATAAAATTTAAAAAAAAAATATATATATATATATATATAGAGAGAGAGAGAGAGAGAGAGGAAAAGAAAGTGCTCTAAAGCATATAACTGCATGTATGCTTAAGTGTGTAAAATAGATAACCACATTACTGTTTTTGTTATGCTTTAATTTTGTAACTTGAACAAGTATTTACAGTATGTAACTGATCAAGTGGCAGATTTCTTAGGGTTTTTGTTTTTGTTTTGTTGTTGTTCTTTTATTTTTTGCCTTTGGAATTCTGTGCTGTTGCTACCCTTTTTCTGTTTTGTTTGGTTGTTTTCTTTGTTTTTTCTCTTTAAATAAAATTTTAAAAAAAGAAAGAAAAGCTAAGTTGCTAAACTATTATTCTAAGTAATGAGAAAAATACCTTACATACAAAAATCAAACTACTAAATACATATAAACATCAATTTGAAGAGTTAACAAAGGAAACAAATTCACTGTTAGTAGGAACATAAAGACAAAATAACCAATAAATTTAGAAAGACATGACAGCTCAACAAGTAACAAAGAAACAAGGATAAGGAACATAAAAAAAAGATACATTTTCAAAGTTAACTAGGAAAAGAAAAAATGTAACTTGTTAAACTTGTAAGTCAAATTTGATTTGTAAATTTGTCAAACACTTCCCCAAACAACAAAACTTATACTACAAACTATGGCCAGTATACAGGGGTCAGCGGGAAATGCTGAGGGTACCACCCTGAGGGGAAACGCTGGAATCCAATCTGAAACAACGAAAAAGAACTAAAACACCTGCCATCCAATAACAAAGGCAAAGCCAACTGATAAAGCCACTAGGAGGTCACCAGAAATACTGGATATTAAGTGGTCTTTTCCCAAGAATGAGCTGCTAGGAGGAGAGAGATTAAATAAAAGAGCAGGGTTTCTAGGGGAAACAGAATAAAGGACTGAATACAAGCTTGAAGGAGAAGGGAGGTAAGCACTTAGAAAATGCCAACAAAAGACAAACTAGATGCAACAACAAGAAAAGCAATGAGAAGCACAGATAATGATATAGAGGAGAAATTCTTCCTCAACCAACCTAGGTTTTGAAGATGAGAGGAATCCCTTACACAACGATAACTGGAAAACTACCCAAGCTCACTTCCCAACCCAGGAGCCTCGAGGAAAAGCAATCTCATTCAAACACAAATAACTAAAAAGGTATCTACTGACCTCAACAAAAACCATAAGGAAAATGATGAAAATAAGCAGTGCTGTCAAACTTTTTAATAAATAATGAAAACTCACAAAATACTGCCACAGGATAGATTAAATCATGCTAGAACACAAAAATAAAATTAACTATTTAAGAATGCAATCATAGTAACAAAAACACAAAGTATAAACAGAGAACTACATGGCCCAGATATCAGGGGGCAATAGCTAGATAGCGAGTGAATAGCAAATAGGAAATGACAACTCAGCAAAGTAAGTAAAGAAAAATACAAACTAATTTAAGAAAAACTGAAACATTTTTAAAAGAAACAAAGGACACTGCAGAAATCATATTAAAAAACACAAAGAACAACAAATGTCTATATAGCAGTTAACAAGCGGCTGCTAAAAATTAGAGATTATTATTATTAATCATATCTGTATTAGTCACTTTTCCATTGCTAGGACAAAACACCCAACACCCATAATTTACAGAAGGAGAACTGTATTATGTCTCACAATTTAACCCACGTTGGCAGAATGGCACGGTGGAGGGGAAAGGCTGAGAAACACTACACTGCTCACCCTGTGGTAGCCAAAACGCAAAAATCAAAGAGAAAGAGACAGGAACAAGAACACAACTCCCGCCTGCAATCCCAGAACATGGGAAGCTGAGGCAAGAGGATCACTGTGAATTCAAGGTCAGCCTGGGCTACAAAGTGAGTTCAAGGTCAGCATGAACTGCACAGTGAAACCTCGTCTCAAAAAACGGAAACAAAAAATGAATAAATAAAAATTTAAAAATAAAAAAAACACAACTTCCCAGGTAGAACTCACCTCTACCCAGGTCCCATCTCCTAACCCATCTCAAAAAGATAAAAAAAAAGAATCTCACATTTGTGCACAAAAGAAAGTCATAGTAAATGGCTTAGAGAAAATTGGGTGGTCATTTGGAAAAAGATAAAAATTGAATCCATACCTCACGTCACCCATCAGAATAAAGCCCAAGTGGTTCAACGATCCAAATGCAATGTTAAGATGAACTATAGATGTATTTAGATTTTAGTATCAGCAATCCCATTTCTAGAGAACTATTTTAAGATATATCTGTTACAGACTTAACAAATCCATACTTTGAACTCTCAACCTCAAACGTGATAGTATTTGAAGATGGGCCTTTGGGAAATAACTAAATGAGATCACCAGGACGGGGCACTTGCATGGGACTAATGCTCATACAGGAAGAGACCCTGGTGTTCGTGCTCTCTTTATCATGTGGGAAAAAAACAAAAAGACATCTGTAAACCTGGCCAGAACTAGACCACGCTGGGATCTTAATCTCCAACTTTCGGTCTCCAGAACTGAGGAAATAAATTTCTGTTTAGCTTACCCCGTGCATGGTATGTTTAGCCAAAACTAAAATATCATACAACCATCCAGAGCAGAAGATAGCAATACACTTAGGTTAGCCAATGACATTCAATGCAACACCAAAGAAAAATGACATCTTTCTACCGCTGTAGTAAAATAGAACTTCAAGATACACTGTTACATGAAAAAAAGCAAGATCTGTCTAGGATAAACAGGAAAGCTAAGAAGGTCTGTTATATTTGTGCACAGATATGCATTTGCTTCTATTTCAAGGGGGAAAGCGTTAAAAAGATAAACAGAAACTAAAGGAAACGACCAGTGAGGCAATGGGGGAAACGATGGAGGGACCAAGACAAACAGATAGACAGGGTTAAAACAGATACCCATACTTTTACAATTTTTATTTTGAAAAATTTCAAGCTCATAAAAAGACTGAAAGAATAGGACAATGAGTAACAATATGTCTTCTACTTAGTTTCAACAACTGTTATCATTTTGCTAATCTGCTTTATCTCTCACTTTCTCATACATACACATGTACATGTGGCCCCTTTTTAACGCAGAACCGTTAGGAACTAAAGCTCAGATATTAGAACCCAACATCCCTAAATACCTCATCACAAATTGCTTAATAAAGTCAATTTCTTTAATACTGACAACATACTACCTTAACTAGTAAAACAATAATTCATGAAATCAAATTTAACATCTTGCAAGGTCCTTCGATAATGAGTGAAATCTGATATTATTTGAATCTTATTTTTGTGCCTTTGTATCTATGTTTCTGTTTGTTGTGATTCTGTTCGATTGTTTGTTGTGGTTTGATTTTTTGACAAAGTCTTACTATGTTTTTCAGGCTGGCTTTGAAGGCACTATGGAGTCCAGGCTACACTCAAACTCACAGCGATCCTTCCACCTCAGTCTTTAGGAGTGCTGAAGTGCTGGGATTACAAGCATGTGCCACCTTGCCCAGCCACATCTTATCCATATGTCTGTATGTTTTTGTAACCTTTTGAAAGCTACTTTGGCAGCTTTAAAAATTCTACCAAGATGAGCAAGAGGACCTATCTTCTATAGCCAAATAAACTCCGTTATCCAAAAAGTGTAACTCATAAGTTGTATTAAGCCAAGATACAAATGTTCTTGGCTCTAGAAGTGATTTAGGCATTAATTTTACCTTTTCTGCCATTTTATCTATTGTTTTCATTCCCCTGAGTATGATTCTGTTTTTGTCTCTGGTTCGTATGCAATCAAAAAAGTTAGTCTGCTTTGCCAGCAGCAGTGACTAGGAACTTGGTTTGAAGGTGTGACTATCTCATGTTCTCTGTCAGGATCATGGAGTAGTGTATTAAAAGCTAAAGAGAATAAGGCTTGTTGGCAATTGTTTTTTGGTCTGTGAATCTGTGACCTCAAATCACAATATTTAGACAAATGCTAGACAAATATTCTAATATTTAAACAAACATTTAGAAGTATTTCCTGCCTATTGGAAAGAGGCACTGCCCTTTGAGATGTGGATCAGTGAGTGTGTTCTATGTTAACTTTTGACCTATGATCGAAGCTATAAAACTAAAGCTGTAAATTCTGTGTATCTCTGAAACAGGATTTCTCATTGCGTGAAAGCTTTCCTCTTCTACACAGTAATTAAAAATTTGATTAACATTAAAGGTGTTATTTTCATTTTCTGACTGCTTTATGGATATTAAAATAAGCCCTTTAAATCTAATAGCCCCCAAAATTCCCAGAAAATAAAAAATTACATTTCTAACAATTTAAATATGCTGGCCTTGCTGCCGCCCTGGAGAGTGACTGTGGTCTGGCAAGCCGCAGCCACCCCAGGGCAGGGAAACCAGAAGCAAGAGCGTCTCCTGAACTGTCACACATGTTCGAGTTCCAGTGAGACACAGTGTGGTAGATAGAACCAATGGTAGTAGAGCAGGGAAAGCATGGTAGGACTTCTGAGTATGTCTGATGGTTCAAACAATTTTCTTTTTTATCAAAAATGAGATATTGTAGTGCCCATTGATCATTTTCTGTTGTTCGGTTCATAAGGCCCTGTAGTTCTTTCACTGTATGTATGGCTTGATACTATTGTGTTGTGTTTGACATTATTTTATTTGGGGCTATGCTCAACTATAGCAGAGTGGGAGATGTGGTGTTGGATGCTGTTGATGTCCAGTTGACTTAATGTGGAGTGCTGTGTTGCCTATGTTGTCCTGTTCTGATCTGCTCTGTGCTGCCCTCTTTTGTTTTGTTCTCTTTCAAAAAAAAAAAATATGCTGGCCTTAAAAAAAAAATTCTCCCTCACAGAAATTCCTGGTTCAAAAGCATCTGTGGGGTAGGGATAGGTTTTTTTCTTATGCGCAGGGAGATACTGGGGGGTTGGTACCAGGAATCAAACACAGGGCCTCATGCTTGCCAGGCAGGCACTGTGCCACTGAACTATGTCCCCAGCCCTTAGAAGCATTTTTATATACAAATGTAATTTACAGTAACCACATTGAATTCCTAACAAAATCAGACACATTTGAAAACCTAGGTTTCATAAAAAGATCTTCCTATAGCTTTGTCAATATGGGTTTATATTCTTAAAAGACTAAACTCTGAATGACAGTTCCATAATATCTTCTAATATTCAATCCATATTTGAATTTACCTAACAGTCCTGAATACTCAAAATGTAATTCAGATAAACACTCTTGGCCCTGTTACAAAGTTGACCCAGACATCACAGCAGGTACCTGACAACCCCAATGCCGACACTACAGACATACACAGAAGGTCCTCTGCTGAAGGCTGGGAGGATAAATCACTGTCCTTCTCAGGCTGCAATTAAGACGCCCAAAAAGGACAGGCCACAAGTTAACAACTACACATCATCATGGAGCAGGGTAATTAACAAAACTTTTACATTAAAACAAACATATATAAGCGAATGGAAGACAAAATTTTGCATCGATTTTTAGATAAACATAAGACTTTAAAAAACAAGAGGGCAAGCAAAATCTAAAGATGAAAATAATCGCTCATCTTTGTTGACAGGAACATTAAATGGGAAAGGTTTTTAATGAGTAAATCTATGACTCCAACTAAAAGAAGAAGTAGCAAACCAAGAAACTCACCTGTAACCTTGCAATCTCTTCCCCAAATTTCTTCTGCTGCTTCGCCAGGATAGACTGGTGGTACTCAGCATTGGCCTGCATGATACAGTGCTTTGCAGCCAAGACGGGGAACACCTCCTGGAAATAAAAATACTGACCAAGGGAGAGTCCAACCAAACAACCATCACAGACAACACGGGACGCAGGAAGAAAAAGGAAAAGGAGACAGAAATTAGAATCACCCCATTAATGATTTAGAGACAGGTTAGTTATTAGTGTACACTGAGAAGATTCACATGATTTTGCAAAGATTGAATTCAATGAATTCAATTTTTTTCTTTCAATTAAAATTAAGATTTTTTTTAACTGTTAACTGAAGCCAATTTAGGTTTTTCAAATTCACTTCAATTAAGCCATGAAGTCAGCAATTTGTTTACAAGGAAAAAAGGAACGCATGCATTAGAAAGAGAAGTAGAACGGACATTCAGAGGAGTATCAAGCACGGGGCTTTAGAAGCTTCCTTATGAGTCCTTACCCAGCCCTCAGAGTTAACTAAACCACCATTACTCACATATACTAATGAAATTGCGCTATAGCTCACTGTTTCAACATGTTTAAAAGACAAAAGACAGCAAAGTAAGTTCTCACTTAAATTCATGTCCTAAGAGATTTCTTAAGATATTTAGCCATTAAAAAATGACTTAGTATCACATAAACACTAATATTTCAGTTGTACATACTAAAAAGCATGTCACAAACAAATGCATTAACAAATGATATAAAATATTTAGATGTAATTGATTTTCAAAAGAATTCCAGTCAAAACTTTTAAAAATTCAAACATATGAACCAGAACAGCCATTATATGAAGCTTCTTCCAAAATGCCAAATTTTATCCTATAACCTCATCATTTTTAGGAAGTACATTATTTTAAAAAAAAAGAAATATACTAGACAATCACTGTCTAGACAAAAATATAAGAGAATCAAAAACTGAATTACTACCTTGAGTGTTTTCCTGTCTCCCAGTGAATAATTTCCTAGCTTCCTGGATCACTACTTGCAGATATTCCAGTTTTCTAACTAGAATATGAAAATACCTTATGAGCTTTATTAGTAAAAAGGAATAAACGACATCTACATCTCAAACTGCATTCATGCCAGTACTCAAGGTAAAACTGGAGTAACTTGGTTCTTAAAACAGGAGATTGTCAAGGAATACCAGGAGTGCTGCAGAGGTAGTTTCCAAGTCTTTGTAGAAGACATTCTTCGTTCCGTAACAGGACTGAACTAATGGCCCAACAGGATGTAACGGTACACTGTGCAGCTGAACATGAGGTCTTTCAGATGAAAAAAAGGTGAGAGGAGATCCCAAGTCTCTTTTTAAGAGTAATGCGACTAAGACCTAAGAGTCCCGGGTAAATTTTTACTAGGCTTTTGGCATACTTTCAATTCCCAGGAATCTTAACATAATTCCTTATTGTTCATTTTCTCACTAAAGTATACTTGTGATGAACATATGTGCATCTTTTCCCCTAAACCTCCTTGTGATTTCATAATTTACAAATGTTTCTGAATGACTTACAAATTTGTAAGTTCTTCTATTAATAAAAAGGTCATATAACAAATATCATCTGCTACCATATAGCTGAAACTAATTCCTTGAACACTTCTTAAAGACAATACCTGAAACATGTATGTCACTCAATTTTTTTCTTTTTTAACCCTTCCAATATAACTTGTTAGTCTAGTCAATTGTTTTGTCATTTACAAATGATCAACTCCAACCAGTATCTTCAAATGTCACTTGAGAAAAGTCTACATTTAAACATCATACTTCCTGTGATACGTGGTTTAAGACGGTTTTTCTCAGCTGTGCTTTAGCAGCCCAATTTTCTACTTGCTGGCAAAAATTAATTCTAATCAAAGTGTCGGATGAACTTAAGTTTTCTTTTCTTTTTTTTCTTTATGTCTGTTTTTGTGCTTTAAGACTCATCTTTAAGAAAACAGGACAGGAATTAAAAATATGAATAATCAACATGCTCAAGTTCTCATGCTTGTACCAAATCAATGATGATTCAGAATGACACAATGCCTTGATTAAATTACTGAAAACAGACAGTCAAAATTTTCCAGGAAGAGTTTTAGCTTGGAAACACAAGTTTAGTAAAAAGTAAAGGCAAAGGTATCCCCTAAATATAAAAGAACTGTTCATGCATCTTAAATTAAAAAACTATTTCTACCAATATATTCTTCAAATAGTTCTATAAAATGTTTAATATCCTTAAGATGCATAGTTTTTTAAATTTGCTTCTTATACAGGATATTTCCACATGCAAAACAACTACATGTTTATTACACAATAACTGACCTTGGGGAGAGTGTCTTTGTACTGACACTGCTTGACAGCATCACCGAAGTACTCTGCAGCCTGATTAGCCAATTTGGCTATGATGGCATCTTTCATTTTATCTGGAATAAAGTATTAAATTGACCATTATAATTGAAGCAAGTGAGATAAACTGATATATGACTCGGCAAATACAGACATGGCGATCAAAAGTTTATAATCTGCCAACTGGGGTACCGCTCAGTGGCATAAGCACCTGCTTGGCAAGTACAAAGCCCTGAGTTCAATTCCCAGGACCAAAAGCTTAAAATTTGTCTGTAAAAATCCTTAATGATGAAATTAAGACTTCTGCATAAAACTACCTATTCCACAGGCAAATCCAAAGGGGTAGAAAATAGATTAATGGATGCTAACCACTGGGAAAAAAGGAAGTAAGAGGTAATTATTAATACATGTTCACTTACTTTTGGGGATGATAATGTTCTAAAATAAGATGTTGCTAATGGGTGAAAACTTGACTACACTAAAAAGCATTGAATTATAAACTTTGAAAAGGTGAATTTTGGTGTTTATGAATTCTATCCCAATATACACTGTTATTTTAAAAGAAAAAGATTATTCTACTTCATATCTGTTCTACATGATGACTGTGCTATTTTAATCTCCCTACAGAGTAAATATTCAGCCTACGTTCTGTCCTCTCATACTAATTTACATGCCTTAGAGAACTGTTCTCATTACCCTCTCCACCAGAGACTGCCTGGATGGCTCCTTCCTGTCATTAAAGAAACTTGTCTTGATTAATGAATGTAAAATTAACAGGACTCCCCCTAAATCTCTACATCACAGACAGATAACCAGTCACTATCACATAATCCACTCAAATTTTCCTCACTGCAGCAATCTCACTCTGAAATCATCTTGCCGTTAATTTTTTGATTATCGTCTCCTCTACACTAACATGTTAGCTTCCTAGAAACAGAAGTCTTGCTTGTCTATTAACTCTTATCTAAAGACTACAGCAATGCCTGCAATACGGTAAGCACAAAATAAGCACAAATAACACCTAACTGTTCATTTTACAAGCCTTAAAACACTACCCACAATTTTGTAGTACAAAAAAAAAAGCTAAAATCTTTTAATAATTTCTGTATCACCTTCAAAAAGGAAAGGCTACATAGAACATATTGTATTCTATTCACTTTAGTTTAAAAGCTTATTCCTTCTTTTAACATGCAAAAAATTGGAGTTACCTCTTGTAGCTTTTAAAAAAAATACTTCTTGGGCCTGTGCGAGCATGATAAGACTGAGGGTCCCAACAGTATCTGGAGATATGTCCACAGTAGGCTCTCGACTTAAGGCAGATAAAACTGTCTCCTTAATATGTAAAAAGGCACCACTAGCAAACTAAAAGGGGGAGAAAAAAATTTTTTAATCTGTAAGAGCTCAGAAAGACTTTATTTTCTACTGTAACACACAAAAATAATTTCAAATGTTAATTCTGTGAGCAGCTATTATGTTTAAATTTCATACGATATAAAACCAATCTAAAAATATCTGACCTACAGACAATAAACATCTCTTTCAAAAACTCTACAGAGAGGCTGAGGCAAGAGGATCACCATGAGTTCAAGACCAGCCTGGGCTACACTCTATAGAATAAAATGGAGTTTAACAATGATTAAAAGTAAATTACAGGAAGCTGGGCATGTTGGCACATGCCTATAATACCAGCACTCTGGGGATTGAGACAAGAGAATCACCAATTGAAGACCAGCCTGGGTGATTTACCTAGTACCTGTCTCAAAACATTTAAAAAGGGATGAGGGTGTAACCCAGTGCAGAGGTTCTGGGTTCAATCACTAGTAGGGGGAGGGGAACTAGGTAAATTACAGGGAAAAACAAAATAAACTAATGGCAAAAAATAATTAGGCTTATTTATTTTTAGATACATTTCTTCAAAGTTTACCTATAAATACAGGAAATAGCATACATTAATGAAATTTAAGTGCTTAAATGCTCTTGCTTTAACCTCAAATTCATCTCTCAAATAAGCTTGATATGGTGAAGCTGTACCCTTTGTTCCCTGAAGAAGAGAATTACTATCCATTGTTCATCATTTCTGCTTGGCTGCTGGAGGTTCATGGTGAAATGTTCCCCATTAAATTTTCATCTCACAGACATTTTGTTAATAATGATAATACTAAAACAGATCTGTTTTGTTAAAAAAAACTTAGACTGTGAAAGAAGAAGAAAATCCTGGAATTAAAAGGAAGACATGCAGTTTACACAGAGATAATTCAAAGTTAACTGCACTACAATGAATATCACACGATTAGTGCCTAAAACAGTTAGCCATCTTAGGATCATTACATATCTGACCAAATTTAAATATGACCTCTCCATAAGTCTCAGAATTAAACTTGTTTTCTTGCCAAAGTTCTTCATTTTTGTGATACCAGTGAAATTTCAGTGCCTCACTCTAGGAAGTATACAAAATAATGCACAAATGCTTTAAATTAGATCATTTGTTTAAAAAGCATTCACCATAAATGCATATAATTTTGTCTTATACATTTATTCAATCGACATCCATTGAGCCTCTATTGTGTGCCAGGCACTGTGCTAGGTGCTGGGTATACAATGGGGAGGAAAAACAGACTTGGTCTATTAAGTAATCAATCTATTTATTGCTAAAGGTTTTAATAATAAGAATCAATTCATTTAAAAAATGACTCACTTTTCAAAAACACATCTGTCGTATAAAGAAGCATCCATAAACCTAAATGTAAATTATTTTCAATTTAATCGAACTTATATTGATCATTAAGCAGTAACTTTTTCTACATACCTGGTAATGTTTAGCAGCAATTTTCAATCCTTCGTCATTATCCAGGTTCTGCTCTGCTGCAATCTGGCTAGCTAAGGCTGCACAATTGAACAACACACAGCTCTTTTCATATCCTAAGCTTGCAAGAGCTGTAAAACATTGAGAAGGAAAAGTTTATCAGATTATTTTTTTCTAAGGAAAATAAAGGTTTCAAAGACAAATACTAAACATCTTCTATCCTACCACCTCTCAAAAAAGATCCCAGAGCAGTTTTCTCACCTACTTAGAGCTGCCCAGCCAACCATTAACTTCTACAATATTCCCGTCACCAAAAACTCAAAAATGATCAGAGGCTAGGTGTTTGGCTCAATTGTACAGTGCTTTTCTAGCATGACAGAGGCCCTAGGTTCAATCCCCAGCATCACCAAAATATTTCCCATCACCTCTCAAAATCACATCTTCCCAGCACATTTAAGTCAGATTACCATTATTATGAACCTGAGTCATCTATCAGAGGGCTAGCAGACTAGTTTGGCTACAATACAACTGTGAGTAACAACTTACAACTTTGGGCCAGGGATTTAGCTCAGGGACCCAAGCACTTGCTTGGCAAGCACAAGGTTGTGAGTTCAATCCCTGGTACCAAAAAAAAAAAAAAAAAAAGAAAAAAGAATTTACAACCTCACATCCACTGTCATAGCTACTGTTAAAAAACAGAAATAATAAATGTAAACAAGAGAAATGTGTAGAGAAATTGGAATCTTTTGTACACTATAGCTGGAAATATAAAATGCAGCTTCTGCAGAAAAGAGTACAGTGGATTCTCAAAAAATTAAAAACAGAATTACCACATGATCCAAATATCTCACTTCTGGGTATGTACCCAAAAAACATAAAAGTAGTGTCTCAAAGACTATGTGTATACCCATGCTTATAGCAACATTATTTACAATAGCTAAAAGGTACAAAGCAACAAAGGTGCAATTCAACTTTTAAAAGAGAAAGACACAGGCTCACATAGAATCATAAGGATAGTTGACTAAATGAGATAAATCAATCATGAAAAGACAAACACTGTATGATTCCATTATATGAAATACTTAGTAGTTAGCCTCCTAGAAACAAAGTAGGTGGTCCTACCAGGGAGAGAGAGGGCAGTGGCGGTTAATGACTATGTACGTCATTTCAGATGTACAAGATGAAACCTTCTGGAGGTCTGTTTCACAACACTGTGAACATACCTAACTACTGAACTATACCCTTAAAAATAGTTAAGATGCAAAATTTCATGTCATGTTTTTTAATTTCTTTATAATGTTATATATTTCTTACATTTAAAAAAAAAAGACCAACACGCTATGATTTTACTTGCATGAGTTATCTGGAGTAAATTCAGAGACAGAAAGTATAATTATAGTTGCCAGGGGCTGGTAGGGAGGGGAGAATGGGAAGTTACTGTTGAATAGGTACAGGGTTTCAGCTTTGTAAGAGTTCTAGAAACAGATGGTAGTGATGGCTGAACAATAAATAAGTGAATAATATTCATACTACTGAATAATATAATATTCATACTACTGAATGGCACACTTATCAATGGTTAAAGTGGTATATTACATGTATTTCATCACAACTAAAAATATTTTTTTAGGAAAAAATCAAAAGACTGGAGATGGAGATGGAGCTCAGTGGTAGAGTGCCTAGCAAGCATAACGCCCAAGATCCAACCCCCAGGACCACCCAAACAAATATAAAGTCGATGAATTTAAAAATATAAGAATTATGAGTAAAAAGATCAAAATAATCATCATAAAGCTCGATTTGGACTTGACTCTCGCAATCATTACATCTGTCCACCAGCAGAGGCACTGTTCTCAACTCTGCACCAGTGCCCTCAGCACAGGATGTCAGGAAGGAGCTAAGATGGAGCACAGAAACTCCCAATACCCAGACATCCGAAGACACCCAGCACTTACACGGGACTCTTCAAGGCCCTTGCCCACTGAGGCATGAGACATGCAGAGAACTTTGATCACTGATGTTTACTAAGATCTTTCCACCCAATGTCCTTTGCCTTCTTTCAAGCCCTATAAAAACCGAGTCCACTTCTCTTTGCTCCTAACAGATGGCCTTTTCATTCTATGCCTGTAGCCAGCCACAATCAATTCCATGCCATGCTGCCTTTTAAGCTGGGTGGTCAAGCTGGTCTCTCTCTCTCATGCTGTTCCCTACAATCACCACCCTACTAACAAAGTACAGGTATTTCAAAAAGAAAAGGGAGAGAGGACGAAGGGAAAGAGGAAGGAAAGGGGGAAATTATCAAAGAAAATGAAGAATTTCCCAGGACTAAAGAGAGATGTAAGTGTTCCCACTAAAGGGGCAAATAATAAATACCAGACACAAAGAATAAAATGAGATCCAATTAGATCTTATCAGATTGCCAAACACAGAGGCCAGAAAGATTGTAAAACCCCTCCCATGAAAAAAGAAATAGGTCACCTAAATGAGACCTTCCATCAGTAACACTGGACACTAACAGGCAAGGGAACAATGTCTTCAATTTCTAAGTAAATACAACTTTGTAAAAAAACCTATTGGAGCCAGGATGCTGGAAAAGAGGGACAAAATAATAAGTAAAGACATAAAGCGGCAAAAGAGAGCGAACTATACTACAGCCTCTTACTCTGAGTGAGATAAGAAGCAGATAGTTTTTCAACAGTGTATTAATCATCCTACTGTGGAAAACAGACCATAGGAAAGCAGGAGACTGGTGGAACACAACAGTGAAACGCTGAGATGATAACTCAGCCAGGATGGTAGCAGTAGAGGTACTAAGAGGTAACCGAATTTTTTAACATACTTTAAAGGGCAATCTGAAAGGGTTTGCTGATGAATTAACTGGATGTAGAGAATGAAATGAAACAGTCAAGGTCTTATTTTTACCTAGTCATCTAGTTGCCGTAACTTATGTGAGAGTACAATACAGACATTTTCAAAACAAAGACATTCAGAAAGGTGACCTGTTTTTTAGAAGGTTACTAAAGATATTTCAGCAAAGAGAAGATATACTACCCAGAAAATAATGGCCTCAGACTAGTGACAATCCCCAGGAAAAAAGCTATGGTAGCTTTCTGTTTTGACAATTTCTCATCTTTGAGAGATTTTATGAGAACTTTTTTGTCCTGTAATTAACTCTTATGGGGTTTTTTTTTCTTTATGACTTCTTGGAGCACATCTAAAACCAGGTAGAGTTTATTTTTGTTTAATATTCAACTCTTTAGCTGGGCATGGTGGGCATGCCTGGAATTCTAGCATTTAGGAGGCTGAGGCAAAAGGATTACTGTGAGTTTGAGGCCAGTCTAGACTACAATGTGTTCAAGATGAGCCTGGACTATATAAGTGAGACTTTTCTTTAAAGAACGCTGTCTTACTATTCAACTCTATGCTTGTTTTTCATGATTTCTTCTTTTCCACTAAGTTCTTCAAAGTGAATTACATGCTTATACATAAAAAGTTTTCTAAAATTCAAACTATTATTTAAAAAAGAACACCAAAGAAAATAAACTTAAAAATCAATAGTCCATCTCCTAGAGTTAACCATAGTTAATTTTTTGATGTCTTCACAAATACCTTACCCTATATGTGCTCATATACAACTTTTGACAAACTACATACTACGCCATTCTTAGGCTGCCTAGAATGTATAACTAAAGGGAACAGAAATCAACACTGGATTCTAATGGTGTCCCAAGGAGACTAATTCAAGGAATCCTAAAGATGTGTAATACAGCAACTCTGACCTGTAACAGACTTTTAATTCAATATTCTACAGATACATCTTTACATGTCAACAAATATGTATTTGCATTACCAGTTAGTCTCCTAAAACTGAGTGGGTAATACTCTAAGTGGGTAATATTACTGAAGCACATTTAATTTCCAATTTTTGCTGCTAAAAAGCTTTCACGAACCACTTCCTGTTCTATTTATACTTTTTGCTTTCCTTTTCTAGGAACTTGGCTCATTGTTCAACTCTCATTCTAGTATCTCCTAGTTTCCTGTCACCTGTTCCTTATTCTCAGCCCACTAATTTAACTCGCAATGTTACAGGCAACCAAGCTAGTTAGAAATATTATAGGCAGTCAGACAAGGCTAGGCCCTCTAGGGAGCTGGCACAGAGGACCAGATGACTGATGACCCTGGAGGGGACACACACCTCTTGCTGTGGGCCAGATCTCAAAACAGAAGGCAAAACAAATGCAACCACACCCTTAAGTATAATCCTTAGGGATTAAGTCTGGATCACGTTGAGAAGCCAGGAGTCACCATCCCAACCCCTATAGGAAAAATCACTGATCCATAAAGAATGCTCACTTGCACCCTGGCACATCGGGACCTGCATGGTACAGTTGACTCAGGGTGCTGGGAGAACAAGGAGCTCCACCCCTCTCTGGGGGGCGGCTGAGAGTGTGGCAGGCTTTCGGCAGCCTGAAGGAGAGAGACCCTGGTGCATCTGGACTTGCACGGTGCGGTTGACTCGGGGTGCCAGGAGAGCAAGGAACTCTTCCCGTCTCTGGGGGGGTGACTGTGATCCTGCCTGCATGTGGGCTGAGAATCAGACATCTCATGTCGTCCTGTCCCCCATCCCGTGTCCCCCCTTCCTCTCCCCACTGCCTAGCAAGTGGGAGCCAGTGAACTACACATCTTGTGAAAAGATTGACTATGTTATTTAGTATGAGCTCTCCATATGCAAAGATGAGAACAACCATCTGGAAGAAAACAAGAGACAATATGACAGATAGTGAAGATCTCTGGTTGTCTAGCTTTGAAACTTATGCTTTCTTCTGTTCTGTTGAGTTTAATTTTACTCCCTTTTAAAATAAAATGTTTTTAAAAAAAAAAAGAATGCTCACTTGCTACATGACTCCCTTCCCCATTTGTCCCTGATTTGGTCAATTTTACCTGAACAGTTAAAACTTATTGGTTGACCACAGCTCTGCCCAATCCCATGCCCATCTGCCTTGCGAGTTCCCAGTTTTCCCCAACTTCAGACCCGCCTCACCTCATGATTTTACTCTATAAAAATCCCGAGACAGTACAGAATCTTTGGCAACCCACTGAAGACCCCTTCTGTCTCTCTCTCAGACAGAAGCTTTCTTTCTCTCAATAGGTATTTCTGCTCTTAACCTCCTCCATTGTTCCTAAAATTCATTCTTGATTTTAGAGAACAAGAACTTGTTCCGGACATACAGTAGGTTGCGAGTTTCATTCCCTTATATCAGCAACAGCACTAAAAATAGTTTTCCTCACCTTGCTTCCTTCTCAGCATAATGCTCCCCTTGTTCCTAATCTTTACCGCAAATGTTCAAAAGTGAGCAACTCACACTTGCTGTTTACATTTCCTTACCTCATGTCTACTCCCTGATGCAACCTGCCTTTTTCAGCATGCTACTAAAACTCTCTGCCAAACCCAGGGACTTTTCAACCTCATCTGCTCTTATGGTTTACATCTAAATGTCCCACCGAGAGGCTCATACATTCAGAGGCAGGGTTCACAGATGGTCACTGAAT
>PVJX010033159.1:0-19969 GCA_004027295.1 Dolichotis patagonum
TGAAAGAGTTCAAGGTTTATTTTAATGTCTAATGTCCAATAAAATTATTAAAGGAGAAAAGCCTCTCTATGATCATTTCAGTAGATATAGAGAAGAGAAAAAGAACCCAACAGAAGGCAATACCCACTCATGATTAAAATGAGCAGTAAGTGAGGATTAAACCAAACTCTTGCAATATGATAAGAGAATCTAAAGAAAAAAGAAAACTAACAAAAATCTTCTATGTTCAGGAGCTGAAAGAAGAAATATTATTAAAATACCTGTTCTCCACCTGTGATGCTGAATGTTCTATGGCTCTGAACACTGGTCACTGGTCACAGCTGTTGAGCACCTTCAATATACCTATTGCTAAGCAAGTAAATTTTTAACTACATTCTATTTGAATTATTTAAAATATTTTAATGATTTTGGACTCCTTTTGTTTCCAATAATGAGACTGAATCCAGGACCTTGGCCAATTATTGTGTAAAATCTAAACTAGCATACTAGGCAGCACTTATGCACAGATCTCTTTTTCAAACAATTCCTAGCAAAATAATAGGAGATTCTTTTGTCAAAGTTAATAACCAGATTTCATAAGGTAATACTAAGAAGATAGAATGACCAAACCAGTATTTGAGAAAAAAGGAAACACAAAAAACTGATACCTAAGGTATCACTGACTTTAAGACTTATAAAGTAGGTTTCTTAACCTTGGCACTACTGGTATTTGGGGCTAACTCTTTAATGTTGGGGTTTGTCTTGTACAATGTTTAGCAGTATCTGTTGCATCCACCCACTAGAGACCACCAGCGTGCCTATTACCCCTATTTTTGGTGATAACCAAAAATATTTCCAACATAGCCAAATATCTCCCTAATCACTCTAGGCTGAGAATCATAAAACTAATCAGGACAAGATGGTATAGGCATAAAAACAGACAAAAATAACAATGATACAGGATAAACTGAAGAAAGATTCACACAAAAGTTTCTGGCCAAACAGCAAAACAATTTGGAAGTCTCTAACAAATGGTAAAGAACTAAATTACTTGTGATTGGGGCAGGGAGGGGGAGTCACCTCCTACTTCTGTTTAAGAGGCAAAAATTAATTCAAAACCAATCATAGACCTAATAATAAAACCCATAAATGCATTACAAAGCTCCTAGAAGATAACATGAGATGAATCTTACAAATTTAGAGTGGGCAAAAATTTCTTAGGATACAAAAAGTTCTAACCATAATTGAAAACACTGATAAATTAAATCCTGTCGCAGTTTTAAACTTGCACAAAAGTCACCATAATGTAGGCAGTCACAGACATGAAAAAAAAATGTGCAGTACATGTATCTACAAAGAATTCATACCCAAAATATATAGCAAACCTTAGAAACCAACAATGAGAGACAAATAAATAATAATAATAATAGTAATAATAACAGAATTCCTGCAGAATGTACTTGGGAAGGGGGTTGGTTTGCTGGGGAACTGAATCAAAAGCTTTCACACACACTTTCATCCTATCAGCCCTTTTTTTTGAGAGACAGCATCTCACGAAGTCACTAAGTTTCACAGGCTGGGCTTGAATTGTCAATCTTCCTGTCTCAGTCTCTGAGTGCTGGGATTATGAGTAAATGCCACCACTCCTAGCAGCTAAGAATGTACTCAAATAAAAATGTCTATAGCTTGTTTTAAGTGGGTGGCTGCAAAGGTGTAATTGTCAAATGTCAAAACCTATCAAACTGAGCCTTAAGATTTATGCATTTTACTGTGTTTATAACAAACACATTTTCAAATTCCTAACTTTAGATGCTTTCTCTAAACATAAAATGTAAGAATTGAAAGATGAAAGCTCCTACCCCACAACAGGACTATGGAAAAACTGTCAAAACAATCCGACAGAGGTCTGGAAAACAGGCAAAGGTTTACAACAATCAAGTTAATGCTAGATCAAGAAAAAGATGATTTTAAAATGAGGGGGAGGTTTAACTGGTGGAAACATTTTATGGTTTCTTTAATTAAATGCACTTCTCTTGCTAGTTCTGAAGTATGCAGAGCAAAATCTATTCACAAATTACTGTTTAGATCTGCTCTAGCCTGTAAGGACTGACATGAGGCATTTGTTTTGCCAAATTCAGGCTGGAAAAGTAAGCACTGCTCAAAAACATCTTAAGCCAGATAATGACCTACAGATAGATGTCTGGGGAAAAAGACCTGTTGAGATCACCTAAACCCTGGGAGAAAGTGCCAAGAAGAAAATTTCTTTAGGAACTTAGTACATTCAAAGGATCTGTGTGTTCAGGAGAATTCAGACAGATATATGTATGTCTAGGCCCAGACACACAACCAGAAATGAACCTAGAGGAGAAAAGTATAAAATACCCAGAGATGGAAGCAAATGAAATCACAATATTGTAAAACAAACACCATAAGAAGACCTTAAACCTTAATCTACGGCTGATCCCAAAGCTCAATTCAAGTCTAACTAAGCATTAAATGAGTGAGTGCTCCAAGACAATGCCACTTTTCAAGACAAGAAAATGTATTATTTTGGGGTTTTTTTCCTTTGCTTTTTTTAAATTTCTTTGTTTCAGCTCTTGGTGTTCAAGGAAGCTTTTGTCAAAACACTAGGTGAACACAAACTAAGACATATGGACTTCAATCAATACACATGACAAAGAAGACAGTCTCTAGACAAACAGTTGTGAATGATGCTAGACAAATGGATCACGACAACATTCAACAATTTAATAAATAACTGCAAAAGTAAAAAATTTGTTTGCTGGACTTAGCACAATGTGTAGTCAATAATAACAAAGCCACAAAGCACAAATGAATAAGAAACTATGACTGTACTAGACAAAGACTTTAAAATAATCTTAAATATATTCAAATAAGGAAAACATTTACAAATAACTGAAGATATGAAAATGTATGAACCAAATGAGAATACCAATAGAGACAGAAAATATAAAATTAATTATAAAAGGAAGCTAACATTCTGAAGCTGAAAAGTACAATAATTGAAATGAAAAATTCACTACAGGGGTTCAGCAGAAGTAAGCAAGCAGAAAGATCAAGGAATAGGAAGATAGAACAACTGAAATTATCCTGTCATAGGAGCAGCAAGAAAAAAATGTAAGTGAATAGAGCCTAAGGGACTTATGCCCACCATCAAGTGAACAACTTATACAGAATGGGAAGACAAAGGAGGAGAAAGATGGGAGAATGAGGCAAACAGATAATGTGAATAAATAATGTCTGAAAACCTCCCAAATATGATGCAAGACAAGAAACTCTATCAACTCCAAGAAGAATAAATTTAAAGACTCATACTGAGATGCACTATAGTCAAACTGTCAAAAGACAATCCTGAAAAAGAAAAGTGCAAAAGAAAAGTGACTCCTCCCTTACAAAGGATCCTTGTTAAGATTAGCAATTGGTAATTGCAGAAAGCATGAAGGCCCTGGAGAGATCTCTGTGAGGGAAACATCAACACCTGCCTGCATGGAGCTCCGTGGGTGAGGCATACATTCAACCACGGGTCAGAAAACCAGCATCTTAGAAAGTGAATACTGTGCACCGAAGGAGGAACATTATCTGTAGATCCTAAAGCAGAGGGAAGGATATATGAAAGGGGCATTGTTATGGTTTGTGTCTGGATGTCCCCCCACACCAAAGCCTCATGTGGTCATGGGAGCAGGTGTCTATAGTTGGTGAATGATTCATGGTCCAATGCTGGGATTATGAATGTGAGTGCTACACCAAGTGGGTGTGACCTGCATGCAACATAAGGGACAGAAAGTTTCTGGCACTCTTTCTTTTTTGCTCCTATCATTTTTGCTGTCTTCCACCACCATAAACGGTTGCTCTGTGTCATGTCACCCTTTCCTGGAACCAGCTGATGATGGACTTAAATCTCCACGAACTGTGAGCTAAATAAACCTTTCTAAATTCCCTAATTTTGAGCATCAGGCATTTTTGTCTCAGCAACAAAAGAAAAGTAACCAAGACAGGCACTTTGAGCTATTTAAGGGTAAAAGAGAAAGTCACTTTTACAACATGTGTTTCCTCTAGTCATAGGAGGCCATGTCTGAGGGGAGGAAAAGGTGAAAGCAGACAGTAACATAGCATGGGCAGCCCTGGCTTCCAAAACCAGGCCGAGGTTTAGGAGACCTTCTTCATCTTACCTGAGGCCACCTTGGGTTGGTTACCAACAAGTCCAACAGTTCTCCCATTCATTCTTGCAAAACCAACAACGATATTCTTGGCATAATTGGGCATGATTTCAAAAAATTCTCGCTCATCAACGACCTGTAGGAATAATTTACGCCTGAGCACAAATTGGTACGGGCGAGGGAGACCCTTGCACTCAGTGCACCGTGCTATTTTTGATAGTCTGTAATATGCTTAATTGAGAAACTACTTTCTCTATCAAGGATATTATCAGAACAACTGGCAAGATTCGAGAACAGTCGTGTACCAGAAAATAGTACTGAGTGCTAAGTGTGTAGTAGTGCAGCTTGCATTAAAGGTTTTTAGATTTGAATTTGGAATTACTTATAGCTATTTGTTTTACCTTTTATTTTGAGATCCTTTCCAACTAATATAAAAATGTCAAGACCAGCACAAAAACTATTCATGTACCTTTCACCTTGATGCTTCATTTATGAACGTTTTTACCACCCCTCTCCTCCCATACTCACCTCTTTCTTTCTCATACACATACACGCAACACACACATTTTTTTCCTGAACCATTTAAGAAGAGTAAGTTACAGATATGATGCCTGTTCATCTCTCAGGCCCTCCCTGCTACTCTACCAAGAACAAAGACATTCTCTTAAATAACTGGAGTGACATCAAACTTAGGAAATTAATGTCAACACAGTACTGTATTCCATTATACAACCTTACTCAAATCTTGACAGTTGCTCCAATAATATCCTTGATAGTAACAGAAGCAACAGAAGTCCTGTCCAGAATCTGACCTGGGATCACCTGGCATATGAAAGGTCTTGTCTTTTGGGGGTCCTTGAATTTTTTTCTGTTAGGCTTTGTCTTTCATACAGTCACGACTTCTTTGAAGACAAGAGTTATGCTGTAGAATTTGTAGACCATGTAGAACATGCCTTCTATCTGGATTTGTCTGTTGTTTCATCATGTTTAATTTTGGGTTAAGTGTTTGCGGGCAGGAATGTCCTAGAAGCAACCTTCTCAGTGAATCTCAAGTGGTAAATGTCAATTTGTCTACTATGACCTAGCAGTAGGATTTCGCTCTGTAAAGTTACTATTTTGCCAATGTAATTAAGTAATTTGTGGGGAAACACTTTAGACTATATAAAAATACTATTCCTTATCCAACTTCCATCAAAACTCTAGTCCTAGCTGGGCATGGAGATTCGCACCTATAATCCCAGCACTCTGGGAGGTAGAGGCAAGAGATCATAGATCGGAACCCAGTCAGAATAATTTAGTAAGAAACTAATTCAAAATAAATAAAAAGGGCTGAAAATGTAGCTCAGTGAGAAGGCTCTAGGCTTAATTCCCAGTACCACCAAAGAAAAAAAACACCCTACTCCTCTGCTGATTCTTATCTCACTCCATTATTAGCATGAGTGCTGCCAAATGGGGATTTTTCTAATTCCAATCTTCCTCCAGTGATGTTTTAAATTATTATTTAGGAAGATCTGCATTTTGATCTAGCAGTTACTTTGTAATTATGCCTTCACTGTTTAACCTTTTTTAACTGGTTTGTCTCTTTTTAAGGATTTTTATTGATTCACAACAATCAATGCGCTGATTCTCATATACTCTTTCCCCCTCACCATTTTTGAACTGCATCTGTCTCAACTAAACATTTATATACTGCTTGCCACCCTTGTCCAAAAATAAACTAGCAAGGGGGCACTGCTACATGTCAGCAGTACTTCCTGAGAACCTGATGCCATCCAGGTCCTATGCACCTCATTTCAACTGACTCAACAATCCAACAGCAGTTCAGATAAAGAAGCTTCCTATCCCCCCTGCATGAACCCATTACTACCCTCCAGAGGCAGAATGTGAAACCAGGCCAACCAGAGTTTGAAAGGCACAGTTTGGATTAAGATCTTAAATGTCCCTTGAAGGTACATATGCTAAAGGTTTAGTCTCCAGCCTGTAGCATTATTGGGAGGCAGCAGAACCTTTAGGTGGTGGAGCCTAGTGAAGGAAGTTAGGTGCCCTGGAGTGGGATCCTGGGACTTTGGCCTTTCCTGCTTCCTGGCTGTTGTGAGGTGAGCAGCACTGTTCTGCCTCAGGATACACACCAGGAAGCTCTGCCTTGCCACAGGCCCAAAGCAAAAGGCCATGGGACCACGGACTGAAATCTCTGAAATCATGACCCATAATTAATTTTTCTTCCTTATAGGGTGATTATCTAAAGTTTTGTCACAGCAACAGAACGCTGACTAACACAGCCACTTGGCTATCATCCTCTATATGTCTGAGCTCTGGGGACAAGGAGAACACTGATCTGGGTCATAAAGTCTCTACAGATGCCCAATGCCATTGGAAGTGGGGAGGGACACAGTCTGGGCACTGAGGCTGAGGCCAACAAGCTTCCCAAAGTAAGGGAAGAGAAGGAAGAGGTCACCAGGAGCCAGGTTCTGGGACAGGTGGAGCACAAAGAGTAAGCAAGTTCTGTCCCACCTATGAGCATGTGAGGCTTTGAGAGGCTATCTAGATGCACACACATAACATATGTACCTAATGGAGATTTTCTCTACCTTACTCCAGATTCAGGACATGACCCCTAATCTGTGCCTCAGAGTGCATCCCAAAGATCCCTGGGCTCTGCCAGTCCAACAGCTCCTCCTCCTTCTCTGAGCCATCAGGACAGCCTCAGCTACTAGCTCTTCCTGGAACATGCTATTCAGGGGCCTCTGGTCCCATGCCCACCCCATGCTCACTTGTGCTGACACCCAGGCCAGGCCCGACACTTCCTCACTAGGCCAAAGCATATGTAGATGTAGCTAAGCAAGGACGGGCAAGCGTAACTCTTACCGAGTGTATGATATCTAGCATGTCGTAGGCTTTGGTGGATTCCAGAGGGACAACTGTGTCAAGCTCAGGAACCAGACGGTCACTGGAAAAGAAGCAGACGTCATCAACATAGGAAGAGCCTGTCACCTTCTGTGAGCATGGGAAAGGAAGAGACACAACTTGGGGACCGGGCTGGCTCTATCCTTGCTGGACTTGGAAAGACGTACACTTTCCAAGTGTACCTTGGAACCTGAGTCAATGTCAACCCTGAATACCTTCAAGTTTTCAAAGAGTTTCTGTTAATAGTGGTGGTGATGGCTGTTGAGATTCTGGGGATCCAGCCAAAGGGTACCCTCCCACTGAACTATATCTGCAGCATTTTTTATTTTTATTTTGAGACAGGTTCTTGCTAAGTTCCCCAGGCTGGGCTTGTACTCTAGACTCCCCTGAAGTAGTCTCCCAGAGTGCTGAGATTACACATGTGTACCACCATGCCCAGACCAGTATTCTTTTAGAATAAAAAAACAAGCTGATTCCCCTGAATGTGGCATTTCATCTATCCTCTGAATATGCCCCCACACATCCTGGATGCTGCATGGAATTAAAAGGTTTGTAGTGAACAAGACACAGCTGAGAAGATCCCACTGTGAATTCTTGTAACATTAAAAATGAACAAAGACCTAAAAACACAGAGTTCTGCAGAAACCACTGTAGGTCCACACCCCACACTGGAAGGGTAACCCACTGTTATGATTTGTATCTAGATGTCCCCCCAAAGATTCCAGACAATGTGTACATTTTTCTGGTGTCCAGAGAGCTTGCCTGAGACTAAGGGTGGCAGACTAATTAATCTGACAGAAGAAATTTCAAGGCCGTCAAATGTTGAGGTGGTGGCATTACTACTGTTGGGGGCTTTCAGCCAGATTTATGTTGAAAATCAAGAGCAAAGAGCCCAGCAGAAAGATATAAAACATTGTCAGTTTTGCCAGAAAGAAAACCACATTAAAACTGTGAACTGTAAAGAAAGAGCAGAGGAGATCTTGACTGCTAAAAGGAACAGAATTTTTAAAAAGATGGCCTGAAAGCATCACAATAAGCAACAGGACCACCCTTTGCAGCCTCAAAATTGCAAATATGAAGGACTTTGCTTTGAGAACTCCAGAGCACCACATTCCAGTAGCAGTAACCTAGAGTACTTGTTTCTCAGGATTCGATTCAGAACATTTAGCAACCTAAACACTCTACCCCTATAGTCAAGTGAGAGGGAAGCCTGGATACTCCTCCAGCTGGCAACAAACCCTGGTATCATTCACATGGCACTGGTTTTGCTGCACACAGAATATAAGAATTATGGGGTCAGGAAGGATTCCACCTAGATTTCAGAATAAGACCTGGGAGGTCAGGCAGTGGGACCCTGAGAGAGCAGTGTGTGAAGCTGTGAGTGTAAAGCCAAAGGTGCAGTGGAGAAGTCAGGTGCAGCAGAAGTCCAAGAAACGAGGAATGTGGATCATCTGAGGAAAGCTGCAAGGAAGGCACAGAGCAGGCCCAAGAGAGGAGCCATGGGAGCTACAATCACAGGCAGTGCTGCAGGGCCAGAGTCACCCAAACCTTTTGCGTTCTTGCCACATCTTGCCACAGAATGGCTGCTGTACATGGAACTACAGGACTTAATGTTTGACCTACTGGATTTTGGACTTGCTTTGGTACCATTGCCTTGTATCGCCCTGTTTGTACCTTTTGGAATGGAAATATCTAAATTGTGTCATTGAATGTTGAAAGTGTTTTAACTTTCTTTTCATTTGTACAGGGACTCACAGCCAAGAGTTTGCCTTAAATCTTGGAGGAGACTTTGGACTTGGACTTTTTAGCAATGCTGAAACTGTTAGGACCTTGACAACTGTTAGAGACAGACTAAATGCCTTCTGCATAAAGGATTGTCCATGAGTCTTTGGGGGACGAGGGGCAAAATATTACGGTTTGTATCTAGATGTCGCCCCAAAGTCTCATGTAGTCATAGGGCTTTTTTCTGAGGTGGCTGAATCCAGAGTATGCGATACTGGGATTAAAGATGTGAGTGCTACACTTGCCCTACAGCAGGTAGCCTGCATACAATGGAAAAAGTCTTGTCTCTCTTTGTTGCTTTGCCACTTTCTGCACACCATGACTGTTCCCCACCACAGCACCCTATCTTGGAGCTAGCCAATTACGCACTGAAACCCCTATAAACAGTGAGCTAAATAAGTGTTCCCTCCCTTAACTTTGGCCACTGGGTATTTTGTGTCAGCAATGCAAAAGTAACTAAGAAACCTGGTAAAGCTCCTTTAAAAAGCAAAACAACAAAGTTAGGCATAGTGACACAGGCTATAATCCTAGCTACTCAAGAGGATCAGAAGGTTGGGGTTCCCTAGGCAACTCAGTAAGACCCCTCTCAAAATAAAAAAACAATAGACTATGGATATAGCTCAGTGGTGGCATGTTCCTGAGTTATTCCTGAGTATAGCAGCGGGTGTATGGAGCTGTAGGATATAGCAAGGCTCCTGGGGAGAATCCCTTTGGGTTGAACTGTCAAATACACACTTGTGACTCTTCTTCTGATATAGGAGACAGAGCATGGCAAAGTTGCCTGAAAAATGAGCAATTACCAGATCCCAGGGCAATGCCAAGACCTCTTATGCAGAACTTCTCTCAAGCTCCCACAAGATGTGGATAACATAAAAGAAGACTGGATACCATGCGAAGCTTGCTATTGTGACTTCCCACAATAGCCCACGCTACATTACTCAGATGCAGTGTGTACTTTTATTTTTGCTTGTACCTTCATTTTCTCTTGTTCTGCCCAAGTTCACTCTGCAAGAGCTGGTTTCTTCCATACCCATTCACCCCACACTCTTCAAATAAACTTTTGGCACCATTTTTAGCTTGTCTCATCCAATTCTTTGCTCCAGGCAACAACGGCCTGGAATACTGTTGAGTAACAAGCCATTCATAACGGAACTACCTGATAACACTCTCTCCTGCATCCAGGTGCTTGGCAGGGAGCCTGAGCCACAGTCGGCTCCACCCCACAGAATAACTCAGCAAATGACACCTCCTCAGCGTCCTCTCTCCAATAGGCTCTCGGGCCTTTCTGACACATGTGAGCATCCAGCAGCCTCACTGACCCGAAATTGTGCCCCAGGTGCAGGTCAGGCCTTTGTCAGGCCACAGACCCATCTAGCCAACATCACAGAGAGCTCTTCTCCATGCTAGCATGGTCCCAACTGAGCACGAGGTCCTCTTTTACTCTGCCTGTGTCACTTACATACACAACCTCCCTGGCCAGGGCAGACTACTTGGACATTTCAGGCCTTCAAGGGCTACAAACAATATGCCAATTGTTTCTGGGCCAATTGTGTATATCCCCCTGTAGGGGACATGACTTCAGGGTTGCTTTGAACCAGTAAGGGTCCCCATGTGGGGGCCTAGGTTCAACTTACGGGGCTCCAAGGTAGGGCGGTATGACTGAGGAACATCACTGAGAACAAGCAGTCCATGGCAAAGCAGGGCAGGCAGAAGGCAGCCAGCAGTGAAATAGCAAGCAGCAAGCAACAGGCAGCAAGTGGCAGCAGAAGCACTCTTTCCGTCCCTTGTATTCTATCCAGGCTACATTCCCTTAAGGCAGGCAGCACTCACACTTAAAACTATGCCAGACCAATCAGTGGACTAATTCAGTAATCACATACCCTAAATCCCAGGATCACACACTCTAGATCCAGCCACCTCTGAAAAAAGCCCTACTATGAGCACATAAGGCACTGGGGGGACATCTAAACACAAGTCATAACAGAAGGGGAACAAGGGAGGCAGAGAGAAGGGAAGAATGAGAAAAGGAAAAAAACAGAGAACAGAAGGAAAAAAATGGAAACAAAGCTCTTGTAAATGGGGAGGGGAAGAAGGACTGAAGGGAGGGGAGGAGGGGGGAATGGGAGAAAACAAAAGCAAGGAATCAAGACATATATAGGCACAAATCCCCTATGATGAATGTGATAAATATAAAGTATTTTTTTAAAACCCTTCCAATCCAAGTTTGGGAAACTCCAGGGTGTCTCTTAGAAAGTGGATTGTGTGTGCCCCATCCCCAGCACCAAAGCTACCCATCAAATGTGCCTGTGCATACAGCCATCACGCCTGTGCCAGGGAGCCACAACTGATGGAGTCACGGAGCTGACTCCGTACCACAACCTGCCCCAAGATTCCCCCCCAGGGAAAATCCCCAAGTTGTTAGGACAGTGGAACCAGACAAAGACAAATCACCCTAGCGAATGGAGGAAAAGGCATTGGCCTCAGCCTACCTGGGATCATGGCACTCACGGACAGGGGCCAGGTCATGACAGCTAAGGGGCAGGTAGTTGAAGAACTCCCGGAGGTTACACAGGGCATCCACGTCATTCTCAAAAGCCCTGTGGGCCACACCTGCAAAGAAGAGGGAACACAATGGACCAGGGTGCTTGTCTCTGCAGTCTCTTATCCATACAGTTGACAGAGGAAGCTTAAATCATGTCTCTACTCCCAATCCCCTGCTCTTTGCACAAGTATACCAGTCTCTTCCCTGCCCCATGGCCTTTGCACAAGCTAGTCTCTTCCTGCAGTCTCCTCCCCAGTTACCCACACAGTTAATCCTTGGAATCTGCTCAGCTCTTACCCCCACAGTAAAGCCACCCTTACTGCCCTTTGTGAAATGTCCTAATGCCAACCCTTGTGACCCTCTTCTAATTCTCTCACAGCATGTATTGTCTTCACACACACTGCATAATGTACTGATTTACAATGGCTTCTACCTTCTGTTTCTTCTACAATGTAAGCCCCTTATCAACAGAGTTTGGTGCAGCTGTTTTTCTGTCCACAGATGTAACTTCACACACAGACACTCAATAAAGATTTGCTAAATGAATACAAAGCATTTTCAGTGTGCCCATTTTGGTTTAGTTTTTTGCTTTTGCTTTTGTTTGCATGTTTGTTTGTCCTTTTTGTTTGTCCTCAGGCTGGTTTTGAACCCACTGTGTAGCCCAGACTGGCTTCAAACTCCAAACCACTCTCTTATCTCTGCTTCCCAAGTGCTAGGGTCACAGGCGTTCACCACCACACCCAGCAATGTGACCATTCTTTCATTTACGAAGTATTTATAAGTTAGTTTTGAAAGACAGTCTGGCAATTCCTGGTAGTTTAAATATAGTTCAATCCCTAGTACCTTAAAAACCAAACAAACAGGGCCGGGGATATAGCTCAGCAACATGGCACCCACCTGGCAAGTGCAAGGTCCTGAGTTCAATTCCCATTTTTTTAAAAAAAGACAAAAACCAAAGAAAACTAAAGATAGTTATTTTGCCTAGAAATTCCGCTTCAAGGTTCATACCAAAGAGAAATGAAAAAGTATGCTTACACATAAAACATTAACACAAATGTTTACAGTAGCATATTTATGAGAAAAAAGTAGAAACAACCCAGATGTCTAACTGGTCAATGGGTAAGCAAAATGTGGTAAGGCTGGTGGTCTAGCTCAGGGGTACAGCACTTGTCTAACAAGTATGAGGCTCTAGGTTGACCCAGTACAGCAAAAAGAACAAAATCAAAAGCCAGATATGATTCTACACACCTATAATGCTAGCATTCTGGAAGGCTGAGGTAGGAAGACTCAAAGTTCCGCTTAGCCTGAGGAGTTTAGCAACTCAGCAAGACCCTGTCTCAAAATTTACAAAAGGAAACTGGCATAGTGGCTCATGTCTATAATCCCAGCACTTGGGAGGCTGAGGCAGGAGGATCACCACAAATTTGAGGCCAGCTTGGGCTACATAATGTTCAAGGCCAGTGAATATACAGCATGACATTATCTCAAAAAAAAAAAAAATAACTAATTTTTAAAAGGGCTGGGGACATAGATCAGTACAAAGGCATTAGGTTCAATTCCTAATACTGAAAAAAAGTGGTATATTACTATGCATTTCAGTATTATGCATCCATAAAAAAGAATGAAGTACTGACTCATGATACAACATGATAAACTTTTAACAATGTGCAAAGTAAAAAAGAAAACTAGCCACACAAAAATATATGCTGTAATGATTCTATTTATATGAGGAGTCCAAAAGAGGTAAATCCATAGAAACAGACAGTACTGTCATCTGGAGCCAGAGTCCTTGGGGTGCAATGAGGTTTAACTGCTAGTAAATACAAGACTGCTTTAGAGTAATGGAAATGTTCCCAAACTGTTTTGGAGAATTGTTATACAACTCTTCAGTGATATTAAAAATCACTGAACACTAAGTAGGTAAAATACATGGTGAATTATCAAGAGCAGGAAGAAAGAACAAAACAGCATGATGAAAGGCAGATGTGAAGAGCACCTTTCACACCTTTCTACAGGCCCAGAAAGGATACAACACCCTGCCCTTAAAAACAACAGCTAGCTGGAGATGTATAGCTCTGTGTGAGAGCATTTGTCTAGCATGTGCATTTGATCCTATGTTCAATCCTCAGAACAGCAAAAATACTCCCAAAATCATGCTACAGAAGAAAAGGTAGTGCCATAGGTGACATTCATCACTTCAAGCTGTCAAGGGAAAGAAACAGGGTTCAGAAAAACATGTGTATACGTATGACTGCATATATGTGTGTGTATTCTGTCGTCTCTGAAAAACGCTAACCAAAGCTCAGTGATGACTATCTGAAATGCAGTTTCTAGTAACAGTAAGTTTTATTCCTATATTTTCTATTACAAACATTAATACTTTGAAAATAAAGGATTGGACATTTAGTCAAATGAGAGCTATCATCAAGACTCAACATATAACCCAGTAAGAAAGACAACTGTCAATGACACCTGAGACCAGAGCACAGTGGGAGACTACAGCGGTGGAGGGGAAGGGAACTGTCCCATTGTAGACCTCTGGACTGAATGGAGCTGATGGATGAGAGAAAGAAATGAGTCAAAGCTGATCCCAACCTGAGACAGGAAAGACAACTTTTGTGGTTAGGGGATCAAAAACTCTGACTTTATTAAACAACATATTTTGGCCAGGTAGCACATGCTTATAATCCCAGAACTCCAGAGGCAGAGGCAGCAGGAGTGCCCTGAGTTCAAGACCTGCATGGGCTACACAGTAAGTTCAAAGCTGCCCTGGACTATAGAGCAAGACCTTGTCCCAAAAAGCAAAAATAAATAAAAAGCACATTTCATCAATATAAGTCTTCTCTAATGAAAACATTTCTATTTTATAGACATTAAGAAACAAAAGCTGACAATTAGATAATCAATCACCCATTGCTTTAAACCACAGTACAGGCAAGCACGAGGTCGTGAGTTCGATCCCCGGTACCAAAATAAAATAAAATAAAATAAACCACAGTACAGTGCAATTCAAGAAATCTGTCACACCAGGATCTTGCTGGGAAGTAATCTCTCCTATCTTCAGTTATACTGCTTGCTCTGTGGCAATCGTTTCACAGCATGATCCTTTTTTTCCAAGAAAATACAGAACTGCAATCATTACTCCAATTGCAAATGTGTCTTCACTAATGTGAGAATCAATCTCAGCTCATCAATTCTATGCCTTTTGGTAGAAATAAGAACTTTCTGTTTACTGTGTGCAGAGGTTAACAATGATGACTAGTCTGGGGCATAACATAACAGTAGGGTGCTTGCCTAGCATGTGTGACTCCCTAGATTAGATCCACAATGCCATGCATGCACACCCAGAAGACCAAAGCCATGAATGTATGGGTCGGGATGATTACATCAAGACTATGCTTCCCAGTGGGAATAGGGGAAATCTCACTAAGATGTACTCTAAATCGGGGGAGATGACAATAAGAGACAGTTTCAGAGAGGGGACAGGCTAGAAAAGTTTAAGATAAGGCCAGGAAGAAACATGGGGACTCCGCCTTCTGTGGTGAGAAGACACAGCAAGCACGTGTGGCTTTCAAGGGTGGGTAGGTCTGAAAGTGATGGCATTAAGGCCAGCAGCCTGTCCAAGCCTGCTCACTGCCTGTCACTGCCGACATTCAAAACAGAACTCACTAGTCTGTTTCCTTTCCCCATCTACCAACATGAGCAAGTATACAGCTTGGCTTGGACAGCTGCCACAGCCCAGGGTGTACGGACAGAGGGGTGACTGAGGTAAAAGGACACCTCATAAACACATAGATCTAGGCAGAGAAAACCATGACCTGAAGCACACACTGTGACCCAGAAAGTGGGAACGGCTAGAGTATGTACAACCCTAGGTCATACACCAAGGACCAGCCATGACTAGTGGGAAAGGTAGGGTAGGGTTTAGCACTCACACCCAAAAATGTGAGTGTGGAAACAAAATAGATCTTAGTAGTAACTATTTCACCCCTGTATGTGATGTATTCCAATACTGCAGACTCTGGAAAGAAATCACTCACTCAAAAACACACAGGAATTTTTAATTCTTTTTTTTTTCCCCTCTTTACTTCCATTTCTTTTTTTTTTTTCTTGTTCTTTTCTGTTACTTTGGTCAAATTCTATTAATTTTCTTTTACTCCTTAATAGAATTCTTTATTCACTTTTCACATCACACCTTTCTTGTCCTTATCTTTCAAATTTTACTTCTTTCATTTTCCCACTTCATGCCCCCTTTAGCTTTACAAGTATTACTATTAAACTTTAATAATCTTTAGCTAGTTAGTTAACTCTTTGCAATCATTTGAGAATTCTATTGTTAATGGTGGCAACAGCTGTTGCATTTAGATTATATTGTGTTTCAATTTTTGCTTTGTCTTTGTCTACATTATATTTAACAGAACTCAACTTTTAATGGTTCTTATGATATGCCAATATTCAATATGTCTTTGACTCTATTATTATTTTTTTGTTTTGTTGTTGTTTCCAGAGTGGCATATTAATTATTCTCTAATTTCTCTAGATGCCAATATCTGCTTTTTGTGTCATCAAAAATATTCTGGCTCATTTCTAGAGAACTGGGTGCTAAGCCAATTATACTGCACTCTCTCCACACAAATTAACACAAGTGGTTGGATCTTGGGACAGAGACAAAGGCTTATGGTTAACCATGCCCAGAATGCATCACTGAAAAAGACACTAAAGAGATCACCACACTGGCAACAAAGTCTTTTCACTACAATCAATACACAAACCTCAGCACACACACATGAACAATTAAAATGTTTCATATTTCAAATTTTTTAAATCCACTAGAGTAAAAGGTACGTTGCCACTATTCCCCCACATAGCACTCTCCATTTCAAACACATCATTCTTGCCACTTTTTTTATTCAGAGTTGTGATTTCTCAGTTTTTCTTTTAAAAATTTTTATTACTACATGTTTACAGTACAGAATGATTACATTCATCATGAGGAACTGGTACACATACCTAACACATCTTAATTCATTTTTCATTCCTTTTCCCTCCCCTTCTTGCTCACTCCCTCCATTTCTGGTTCCCAATCCACTTACAAAAGATCTGTTTGCACATTTCCAATTATTTTTTCCAATTTTCTTTTATTTTGCTATATATACTTTGGAATTCTCATGTAAGAGAAATCATGTCTTCTCTAAGCTTGTGTGAGTCATTTATTTCACTTAAAATTAGGGTCTTAAAATTGCATCCATTTTCCCACAATTAAATCAAATTTATCCTTCCTCATAGCAGCATATGCTCCACTGTATATTTCTTTATTTCTCCATCTGTTGATGAACATATAGCTTGCTTTCAAAATTTAGCTATTATAAGCTGTACTGCTATAAACATAGCTGTGCAAGAGCCTTTTTTGGGAAAATACCTAGAAGGAGAATGGCTGTTTTGAGTGGAATTTCAAGTTTTAACTTGTGGGGAATCTTCATAAAGATTTCCATAGTGATTATAGTAGTTTATATTCCCAATAATTCAGAGGGTTCCTTTACCCTGTAGCTTTGCCAGTATTTGTTATTGTTCAATTTCTCGATGACAGTCATTCTTTCTGGAGTATGATAAAACCTCAGTGTTGTTTTCACTTGCATTTTCTAATTGTTGCATTTTGGACATTTTTTCCACGGATTTATTGGCCATTTCTACTTCTTCCTTTGAGAAGTATCGTTCAGTTTAGCTGCCTAATTTTTGACTGAGCCTTTTATTTTGAGGGTCTAATTTTTTTAGTTCTTTATATATTCTATAATAATTATCTAAGGTACAGCTGGCTAATATTTTTTCCATTCTGAAAGTTCTCTCTTCACTCTATTTGTTTTGCTATGCAGAAATTTTTTAATTTGACTCCTGATGCTATTGCCTGCACAGCTGGGGTTCTGTTCAGAAAAGTCTTGGCTTATACCAATGTCTGCAAGAGTTTTACCTGTTTTCTATGTCAGAACATTGTTTTTATTACTTAGGCTTTGATACATTTTTAGATTAGTACATGCTATTAAATATGGGTCTAGAATAAATCTACTGCATGTATATGTCAAGTTTGGCAAATCAATTTGCTAAAGAGGTTATCTTTCCTCCAGTGGACAGTGGCCCCTTTGTCAAAGATCACATAACTGAATGTGCCTGGAGCTGTTTCTGCATTCTCTACTCTGTTCCTTTGATTCATGTGTCTGTTCGTATCCCTTTCAGTTTTTATTTCTTTGGGGGAGGGTTTTTGTTTTTAATCGCTCTAGCTTTCTGTAACTTTAAGTCTAGCATTGTGACTCCTCCTCCTTTGCTCTTGTTGCCCAGGATTCCTTTTATTCTTCTGGGTCTCTCTGGTTCCACGTCCATTTTAGGACTGTTTTTCTAGTTCTATGAGGAATGCTTTTGGTTTTCTGATTGGGACCACATTAAATCTGTATAACAATTATGGAAGTATGGCTATTTTGGTAATGTTAGTTCTGCCTGTCCAGAAATGGGGATTATCTCTCCATTTTCTGAAGTTCTCTTTGATTTCTTTTTTTTTCAGAGTACTGTAAGTTTTCACTGCAGAGGTCTTTCATTTCCTTGGTTAGGTTAATTCCTAAATATTTAGTTTTTCTCGATGCAACTGTGAATGGTGTCACTTTACTAAATTCTTCTCAGTGAGTTCATTAGTGGTGTATAGGAATACTATTGACTTTTATGTTGAATTTGTGCCCTTCTGCATTGCTGAATTTGGTTATTAATTCTAGCTGTCTTTTCATGAAACTCTTTGAGTCTTCTATGTAAACGATCGTGTCATCTGCAAATAATAATTTCACTCCTTCATTTCCTATACACAGCCTTGTTTCCTTCTCTTCCCCAACTGCTCTGGTTAATGTTTCAAGAACTCTGTTAAACACAGGAGGTGATAATGGACATTCTTGTGTTGGTTCTCATTTTAGAGAAAAAGCTTCAGGTTTTCCTTATTTAATATGATGTTGGCAGTAACTCTGTCATACATGGCTTTTATCAAACTGAGATAAATTCCTTCTATATCTATTTTGCTCTTCATTCTAACAGGGCAAATTTTGAATTTTGTCAAGGGCTTTTTATGAATCTACTGAGACAATCATATGAGTTTGTCCTGTTTATATGGTGTATTAAATTTAGTGATTTGCGTATGTTCAACAGTCCTTGCATACATAGGAAGAAGCCTACTTGCTCGTGATATGTGATCTTTCTGATAATTTGTTGCATTTTGTTTGCCAGTATCTTGAAGATTTTTGTGTCTATTTTCCTTAAAGAGGTTGGCCTGAGCCAGGCATGATGGTGTATGCCTGCAATCCCAGCACTTAGGCATAATGATCATCAGCCTGCATTACATAGTGAGATCCTAATCTGAAAAAAACAAAAATAAAAGAGGTTGGTCTGAAGCTTTCTGTACTTGAATCTTGTCGAATTTGAAGTCAGAGTAATGATAGATTTCAGGAATGCCTTTGTAAATATTCCTTTCCTTTCAATTCAGTTAAAGAGTTTGAGGAGGATAGTCATTAGATCTTCCCTGGAGTTCTTGCAGAATTCAGCAGTGAATCCACTGGGTTGTTTTTTTTTTTTTTTAAGGTGGTAGGGTTTTATTTTTTTAATAATTTTATTTAAAGAGAAAAAAACAAAACAAAACAAAACAGAATAAAGGGTAGCAACAATACAGTATTCCAAGGAAAAAAGGAAAAGAACAACAACAAAAAAAACCTAAGAAATTATTGCTTGACAAATTACCTACTGACTTCTTGGAAATAGTTGTTCAATTTACAAAGTTAAAACATGTAAAGTAGATATTCAAACAGTGAGACTATTAACACTTCTGCTCCACAATCTGACAAAAACAGCAATATGGTCATCCATCTTACCCATGCAAATATACATGCAATTATATCAAAAGGATAGAATTAAACACAACAAAACAGAGCAAAGTGGATCACAAGAAAGCAATGTGAGACAAAAATTTCAAAACTAGACAATCGGAGATATTCACTCTCTATCATATTGACTCTTGTTTTTTTCCAAATAGTTGTCCATATTGTCACATACAGGGAATTCACATGAAACAACCTACTATGGAATTGATCTGAGCAGGATGAGGAGGGCATTTCAGGTCTTCAAGACCAGACATTAAGGAAGCCAAGAATGTCTGTCATAGTGTCTCTCATTCTCCTCAAAACAGCTGTCCATACCTTAATGTGTGTTGAACTTAAACAAGGCAAAGCAAGCTAAGATCATTTTGAACAAAATGTGATAGTTTTGCTGGACTTTACATCATGACATTATGGAGTCAGCACTGGGTATTGTAGTGTCTCTTTTTCTTCAAAGTAATTGTTCATTTCAACAAGTGTTATATAGTTGGTTCTCGTAAACTGTTTATAAGCTCTACACATGCATGAGACTCTACTTGTACATCTATCATTTCTGTATTAGCAGGAAAAACAAAACAAAGCAAGATAAAACAAAACAATTCCTAGAGAAGCATGAGGCAAAAAAGTCACATAAAACCGCAGTACAAGGTGATCTATAATGGTTACCATGGTGTCTCAGCAGTGTATAA
>PVJX010033160.1:0-19904 GCA_004027295.1 Dolichotis patagonum
TTGGTATTTTGCTTTGAGACAAGATCTCAGTAAATTTCCCTGCCTGGCCCCAAACTTTCAATCCTCCTGCCTCACCCCGTGAGATTGCAGGTGTGTGCCACCACCATGGGTCTTTCTCCAACTATCAACAGATTATCATCAGAAGGCTTCCCTCCAGTTAATTGCTGTGGGACTTACCAAAACTTATGATCTATGAGTTTATTTCTGAATTCTCAATCATATTTCATATGTCTAGCATTCTTAATTAATGTCTCTTTGTACTAAACCTCAAATCATAAATAATTCATTTGTTCAAGTTTATTTTGGCTATTTTTCCTTCATTATATTCCTATGAATTGTAGGAGTACCATGTCAATTTTGAAGATGGAAACAAGTTTTGATAGGGAATGTACTGAATCATAAAATATTATGATATTTTTTAACTGTACTTACATGTACTAACATATTTTTACACAGGTACATGACATGTCTTACTATTAGGATCTTTCAGTTTTTTGGTTTTAGTTTTCAGTGTACAAGTCTTCCCTTCTTTTATTAAATTAGTTCCTTAATCTTTTTTCATTTTACAGGTTATTGTAAATGGAACTGTTAATGGCTTTTATTTTAATGTTTCACTGTTTATTGAAAGTGTGTAGAAGCAACTGATTTTGATATATTAGTATTGTATCTTTTATCTTCCTAAATTCATTTTTTAGTTACAAGACTTTTCATGTGGCTTTATCAGGATTTTCTGTGTGCAAGGTCATGTCATCTATTCAAAGAGATAGTTTTATTTCTTTCTTTCCAATTAGAATGGCTTTATTCCTTTTTCTTGCCAAATTGTCCTGGCTAGAAATGCTAGTACAGTGTTGGATTGAAATTGCAACAAGAGCCATCTGGTGTTTTCTTCTGTTTTGTTTTGTTTTGCTTTGTTTTGTTTTTCTTGAACTTGAGGTAAAGCATTCAGTGCTTAAATAGCATGTCAAATGTCAGCTTTGGGATTTCTTAGATGTCCTTTATCAAGCTGTACAAGATTCCTTCTATATTAATTTAGTATATTACCATGAAAGAGCACTGTATTTTGATTATTTCGTCTATTCTTGTGTTTTTTGGCATGTATTCTATTCAGATAGTATATTACTTTATTTTTGAATGCTAATGGAACTTGTCTTCAGTGCATCTGTTTGGCCATAGTAAATATCAATTCTTCTTTACACATGACTATTTGTGCTAGTTTTGTCAAAAGGTTTTAGGTCTAGTATCTATATTCACAATCTGTTTTGTTGTATACTTTTTTTTTCTTATGAAACGTTTTCCATATTTGAATATACTAGTCTCATAGAAAGAGTTAGGAATTCCACACTCTACCTTTTTAATTTTATTGTGGAGTGTTTGTAAGGATTTATATTACTGTAAGGATTTATATTACTGCCTCATAAACGTTTGATGGAATTCACCAATGAATGCCATCTGGTTTGGAGGCAATCTTTGTGGAAATAATTTCATTGCTAATTCAATTTCACTTAATTGTTTCTAGTTTATTTAGCTTTCCCTAAGTCATCTGAACAGTCTATTTCATCTCAGTTATGAAATTTGTTGGCACACATTTGTTGTAATATTCCTTTATAAACCCTTTTTTTTTGTTCTGGTAAATTTAATAGTGATGTTCCCTTTTTCTTTCCTGGTTGGAGTAATCGCAGTCTGTTCTGCTCTTTTTATTGCTTCTGCTCTTTCTAGCTAAAATATTGTGCCCTTTGTTAAGCATCTCAAAACTGTATTTTGTTTCATTGGTTTTCTCTTTTTCTTCCTTTTCTCTTTCTATCTATTTTTTTGTCACTATTGTTTAGCACTCAAAAGCTGACTTTTGTTTCATTGGTTTTCTTTGTTACTGTTATCTATTTAATCTACATCTGTTTTAATCATCATTATACTCTTTCTGCTTATTTTTATTACATCTTATTTTGAATAGCATTTTCTTTTTGTAGTTTCATAAATTAGAATGAAATATTATTGACTTAGGTCTTTTAAATTCTATTATAGATAGTTGCAATTACTAATTCCTCACCAAGTATTTTAACTCTACCCCATAAATTTTGTTGTGTCATGCATTCATTTCATTCACAAGATTTTCTCATTTGTCTTTGATTTTTTTCTTTGATTCATTGGTTGTGATTCTGTTAATTTTCATGTATTCAGAATTTTTCAACCTTCTGTTATTGATTATTAATTCCATGCTACAATGACAAAAGAAAATACTTGGTGCACTTTCAATGGTTTTCTTTTAGTCCTTGTTTATGATCTGATGCCTACTCTATCACTGAGAATCATTCAGCTTTACTCGAGTATAATGTGTCTAGCTCTTTTAGCTTGAGTTGGTTTTCAGTGTTGATCCTTGGTAATCTTTGTTTTATTGTCCTAGTAAGACTGAAAACAGGGTATTACTGAAGTTTCTAACACTTATTTTGAATTATCTCTCACTGTGATTTTCCATTTTTGCTTCAAATATTTTAGATCTCTTTCTTGGCGCACATTCACTTATTCAGTACTTGTTATGTTTTTGATGGACCGATACTGTTAGCATTTTATGCTTTGGGTAACAAATTTTTCTTAAAATCTGCTAGTATTAGTGTAGTCAATCTAGATCTCTCACAGGTACTGTTTGTATGTTAAGTATATTTTTGCATTAGTATCAAATATTCTATTTAATATTCTATTTAATTTTTATATATTAAATATTCTATTTAATTTCATTTGCATATTTGAATATAAACTATACCTCTTTTAGACAGCATATAATTGATCATATTTAATGCATTATAAAATATCTAATTTTAATTTCTAGAATATTTTACTTAAACATAAATCTAATAATGCCTTTTTTAATTTAAATTAACAAGCATAAATTTAACAGGATAAAATCAAAATAATTTAGAATAACACACAAATTCATTACTCTATCTCACATATTCTATTTTCCTGTATATTTTGATATTTTGTTCTTTAGACAAAATAGATGTAAAACAAAATGGGAAATTTTATACATTTGTGAAGTTCTGATTTAGTGGTATCAATTATATTTGCAAGGTTTGGCAATGATCACCCATATCTATTTCGAAAATATTTTATTACCTTTAACAGAAAGTGAAATTACTTAAGCAAACCCTTTTGATCCTTCCTAACCCCTTTATGGTAATCTCCAGAGTATTTTGTACCTTTCAAATTTCTTTTTCTGAAGTATTTCTTATAACTAGTATAACACAACATTTATGCTTTTATGTTTTCCATATTTCAATGTTTTCAAGATTTATATGAATTATAGCATTCATTAGAACTTTGTTTTGTTTGCTGCAGAATAATATTAATTTAAATGAATATATTTTCATCATCCATTCTTCAATAGGTAGAAACTTTGGTTGCTTCCAATATTTTGTTACTATGACTAACGAATATTACCATGTAAGTATCTGTCTGAGGTCCTGCTTTCATTTTTTTGAGCGTATATCTGATAAGAGGGGTTTCTGATACATATAGTGAATTTAAGTTTAATTTTTTGAAGAACTGTGAAACATTTCTGTAGAACCATCAGTATTTTACATTCCTATCAGCAGTAACTGAGTAATCACATTTCCCAAAATTGTCACTAACAATTATTTTTTCCCAATTAAAGCTATTTAGGAGGTATGCAG
Source organism: Dolichotis patagonum (assembly GCA_004027295.1). Classification (NCBI taxonomy): domain Eukaryota; kingdom Metazoa; phylum Chordata; class Mammalia; order Rodentia; family Caviidae; genus Dolichotis; species Dolichotis patagonum. The sequence continues at coordinate 3,666 of PVJX010033160.1, forward strand.
TGATTTATCATTATACTTTGTTTTGCATATATAAATGACTAATGATAGCAACTTTTATAGTATGCTTGTCATTTGTAATCTTCTACCGTGAGTGGTAACACATCTTGTGCCAAATTTTAAAGATATTTTTCTTTTTTGTGTTAAACTGTAGGTATTCTTTCTATATTTGGATTAGAAAAACATGACAATGAATATGTGATTTGCATTTATTATAACCCACACTATAGATTTTTTTCACCTTCTTGATAATGGTATTTGATGCATAAAATATTTTAATTTTAGTGATTTTAATTTATCCTTTTTGTTGCTGTTCTTGTTCACTTTTTGGTGTCATATACATAATCCAATGTCAAATTCATGATCAGGAATATTTATCCTTGTATATTCATCTAAGAGTTTTGTGAGCATTGCGCTTACAATTAAGATACTAATGTATTGAGTTAAGTTCTTACACAATGTAAAACAGGGATCCATATTCATTGTTTTGCATGTGGAAATATAGTTGTTATTTCTCCATTGTGGACAACACTATTCTTTCTTCTGTCGAATACATTTGAAGTCTTCACTGAATATTAATTGTCCATAGAGGTATGACTGTTTCTGGATTCCTACTTTTATTAGACTATTCAAAGTGTCTCTCCATGTGCAAGTTCCAGAATACTTTGATTTTTTAGCTTTTTAGTAATTGAAAATCATGTGTCTCTCTTGGATGTTTCATAACAGTTGCACAGGAATTTTAGGACTAGTGTTTCAATTTCTGTAAAGTACTATAAGCATTTTAACAGAAATCACACCAAAACTGTATATTACTTTGAATTGTTGTGGCATCACAAATATTTTAATTTTCTTTGCTTTTTTATTTAAGTCATCTTTAACTTCTCTCAGTAATACTCACCTCTTCGAATAAACTTATTTTAAATACTTGATTCTTTCAGATAATTTTATAAATTAGATTGGTTTTATGTTTTGATTTATCATTTTTATTTATATAGGCTGTTGCTCTGTTTTTTTTTTTCTTCTTTGGATATCTTTCTGACTTTGGTATAAAGTTAATGCTGGTTTCTTGCCGTAACTTTGAAAGTACTGTTTTCTTTTTTATTGTTGTAAGAAATTCAGAAAAAGTTTTGTGAACTCTTCTTTAACATTTGATAAAATTCACCAATTAACACATCTGATTCTGGTTTTCCTTTATTGGAAATTTTTGAATATTGGTTAAATATTTTATCTTATTACATGCCAGTTAAGATTTTTTAATTGCATTTTTAATATTAGTAATTTGTATGCTGCTTTGAATTTTTCCATTTAACCTGTATTATCTGGCTTTAGGAAGTATAGTTATTCACAGTTTTCCTTTGAGTGCTTCTTGTTATTAGAGACAAGTTTAACCAAAAGAAAGCTTTTCCTGCTTTTACAAATATCTAGCAGAAATAATTTTTATTATTATTTTTATTTGCATTCTCTCTCAAACATCCCTCAACATTTTTCATTTCCAGAGATCTTGATAGGTAAGGGTCCTATACCATTTAAATTTTAATAATCTTACATTTCGAAATTATTGCCAAATATATAGCTAAGTTTCAACATTTCAGAACTTTATTCTGAGTGAAGAAATTCAATTTTTTTAAATACTAGTACAATTTATATTCACAAATAATATAACTGATGCATGTTTCTTAGTGCCTAAGGTGAAATCTGGAATTTTTAAAAAAATTAATCCATAATTTAGGGAGCCAGGGAAATACAGATGATCTGGGACAAATATATCTTAAAATATTAATATTTGATTATGCATTGTAAGTTTCTATACACACACACACACACACACACACACACACACACACACACACAATTTAACCAGCATTGATGTCTTATCACAATAATAACTGTCTTTTGAAAGTCTTTACATCACTATTAACATCACTATTAACATGGGTGATTTACTTTTAGAAAACCATGGAAATTTTTAATGATACTTAAACACTTACAAATTTAAGAATTGATAAAACAATTCTTGAAATAGCTAAGTATATATTCATGGATATTTCCCCCTCAGATATGGTAATAGGGGACTATTTTCCCTAGAATTCTATCTTAAAATTGCTACAAATTCAGATATAATTCAAATTGCCAGCTAGAGAATTTAAGTGCTTATTTCTGCCACACGTACTACCACATCCCTAAACTTTTCAAACTGAGGTTACCGGTAAGTTTCCCACTGAAGCACAATCAGTGAGCTGCATGATGACTCAGACTTTCTCCCATCTTAAGTTTCTATTATTTAAAATAAATCTGGGTATCTTGAGTTGTGAGATCAAATTGTGTTTCTTTGTCCCTGGAAATCCCCAATTCAGATCCTAAGAACAAGCCATTCAAAAGCTTTCGCTGAGGCAACACACTTAATAGAAAAGCATGACTTCATTTTGGCATGATTCGTCCTCAAATCAGGTCAGTGATTTAGATGTGAATGAGTGGATTGTTCATGGGCACTGGATCAAATTAGACTTCCATTTATTTTAAGAAATTCATTATACCAATTATGATAACTACAAGGGGATGTCTTCTGACTGTGAAGTGCAAATTGTAAGAACAGTAATAGTCATTGTTTAGTGTTAGATGAAAATTTCTGGACAGCTTGCTCATTAAACTCTGCTTCCTTTTACCAAATTATTTTATGTAATGCAGATTTTGGGTATACGATATTGAGCAAAAACATAATTACCGAGTGTGTAACATTTACAACAGACAGATAAATTTAAATTGTCTGTAAATTGCAATGAGGTCAAAATATGTAAAAGAAATTTAAAGTATTAATATTATGTTTCACTTGTGGGCATTTAAATATGTGGAAAAAGAAACTAAAGTTATATGTTTGGCACTTTTATACCTATGTTTTACTAATTCAGATAGAAATACTTGCCAAATATCATTTTGGAGAAAGATAAGACTTCAAGTGTGACACATTAGTGTTTGACTTTATTGACTTTTAACTCTGGCCAACTTTCACAGACCTTGACAACCACTTTACTTATTGGTAAAATATGTAAAATATATGTAAATATTTGAAGAAAGCCACGAATATTCATTGTTTTTAACTAATCCTTTGAAAATATCATGAAGCAAAAGTAGACTATTCACCAAGTACTTCCACTTACTCTGATTAACCACTCCTCGATCACTCAACTCTTCCTCCATGAACAGTAGATACAGTTAAAAAAATTCTGCGAAGAATATTGGCATTAGCCTGCCTTGAGTTTATATTTTATTGAAGATGAAACCATCCCTTTAGAAGAAGAATTTAATCACTTTTCCAGAATGAAAAAACCTGCTGACAAATTCATAGATCTCATGAAAGTGTTTGGTGTTTGGAATGTTTTTGTTTTGTCTTTAAGTTTGAATTAACAAGTTAAGTTTCCTTGTGTCCATTGCAGCTACAAAAAGAAACTTCTGGGCAATATTATTGTCCCTTGTATATGTCATATGGTGAGACACTATGATACTTGTCTGTTAATCTATTTAATTAAGAACCATTTGGAGAATGATTAGCAGTTTTTTCATCGTTGATTACAGTAAAGATGACTATACAAATTGCTTTGGAAGAACGATTATATCACACTTAATTAATCACTGTGTTTGGTAAAGTAAATATTTTGTTATATCTTGAAGAAGAAAAGCCAGTCGCACTAATATAAATTGTTCAGATCAGAAGCAATAATTATATAAAGTAAACTCACCAAGAAAGACTGTCCTGGCTTCTTACATGTTCAGTTCTGGAGATCATTTCTTTTAGTTATGAAGCCTGTTCATAGTTAATTTTAATATCTAGATAAATTTTGACACCATTATGAACATAGCGCTTATGAATGAGATAAGCATAGTCTCAGATCAGTTCAGAAAATCTCAGCTGGTATCAGCTTTCATTTTCAGATACTGAATAGATTTATAATTTTATTGAAGATGATGATAATCATTAGTAATGATCCTCATAGAATTTTTAGGCTATAAATAACAGAAAAGATAAAGCTATCTGTCATTCTTTTAGCATTATAGATGACTCAAATTCCTTTTCCTTAATGTTACTTATGAATCAATTATGATTATAGCTAATTTTTCCAACCTCTTTACAACTGACAAAGAAACTGGTTTTCATCTATCATACCTGTAGGGGAAGCTGTAAAAATGGAAGTTGTTTTTAAAAATTAAACAAAAATTTTGAATGAGTAGCCAAAACAGTACCCACAAAGCACATCTGAGTGCAGATTTTTCAATTGGTTTATCAAGAATGTCCTAAAAAATCAAGCCACATACTACACTCTCATGAATTTAGGAACTCAATAATATTTTGTAGTGAAGTGCGCTTAGTGTCTCCAGTACTGCCTTATCTGATTGTCTATAGTAAAGTGAGGCAGAACTGAAAAGATCAGGTAATCCAATTCAGTGAGCACCAACTGGACAGAAAACATGATAGGAGCTGAAGCTGTATGTAAAACATGATAGGAGCTGCAGGCCTAAGTTAAAGAGTATGCATTCCACAAAAGCACTTATAAAGGTATAAGACAATCAGACTGTAGAGTATTTTAAAAAACAACTACCCTATCTTGGTGATGCACATCCATGATTTCAGCACTCTGAGAGGCTGAAGCAGGATGGTTGCAGATTCAAGGGAGGGATCTAATTCAGTACAAAGGCCCTGGGTTCAATGCACAGTACAAAAAACTCCCCCACCCCCCAAAAAAAACAAGTTCTACTTACTAATCATACAAGGCCACAGAGAAAAAAATACACTCACCAAACCTAGTTGGTAGACTGAGCAATTGCAAAATAAAATAGGACACTCTTCTTTACAAGATTAGGGTAACTCTTCTCAGCCATTTGCTAAAATAGAATTTTAAGCATAAGCCTGAGATCAAGGATAAATTTAAGAAAGCATACACAATCTTTTGCCTCTGCTGATGAGAACAAAGCATGTACTTTCTGTGTTTTAGACAATGGGTCTGAATTGTAATTTTACAAAGGGAATAGTAAATGCTTCCGTCTTCATGAACAATACTGTCTCCACCACACTAGACAGTTTGTACATGAATAGTTTGGGCTGTATTCCAGAAATACTTTATTTACACAAAGCTCAGAGCCATTGTGGGCAGACTTGGGATCTAAATCCCAGAACCAAAGAATTACCATTCGTATGACTCATTAGGTCAGCTGTAGTTAGGCCAGTGGTGTCAGCGTGATTCTGTGCTACATTTTGGATCCAGCCGGAGTAAGTGCCAGGGCTAGTTAGTCCCACCTTTCTTCTCTTCCACAGTCTCTGCTCCTAGTACTTAGCTGCTGGTCATCATTCATCCTCATTAGTCTTCCTGTCACCCAGACATTCAATCAGGCTCTATCTTTAACATCTGACCTGGTGGTGACCTGCCCAACATCTCCCCTCCCTTGATAGTCTCTCATAAATATTAGCTTGATTATCCACATCAAAGCAAAAGTGTGTCAGGAAATACAGTTCACCTTAGCTATTCAAATAAGGAAAACTGAATCAATAATATACCCATACAGTTGTGTAAAGATTAAAGGAACAAGTAACACTTGGCAGAAAGAAAGCAAATGATCTGCAGGGAAGAGACATAATCACTCAGAAAAAGGAGCAAGTGCAAATTGTCACCAAATATATTAAAAATGTTCAACATCTCTGGTCATTAAAGGAAGACAAATTAAAACAACACTGAGATTCTACCTTGTACCAGAATAAATGGCAATTTCCTACTTTGTTGGTTGGAATGTAATGTAGTACACCTATCACGAAAATCAGTATAGAAATTTCTCAAGAATTAAAATTAGAAACTGTATATCACCCAGCTATTCGCATTCTAGGTACCTTCCCCAAAGAGCTAAAGACATCATACTACAACAATACATGTGTAGCAGTGTTTATTGTAGCACAATGAATAAATCTTGAAAGCAGTCTGTCCATGAACAGATGATTAGATAAAGAAAATCTGTTATCTGTACATAATGAAATGCTACTAGCCAAAAAAGGACAAATTTGACACATTTAGAGGAAAACAGATGCATCTGGAAAATATGATACTGAGTGAAATAAAGTAGACATAGGAGTTTAAATACTTTGCAGTCATCTCTCTCATTTGAATAAGGCAAAATACAAACAAAGAGCACAATAAAGGATGGGATGAAGGAGAAGGAGTAGATAGATCTCGCAAATGAGAGCGTTCTGGAGGATTGAGGGTGAGAGGAGAGGGAGATGGGGAAGGAACGTATGTAGGATACAGATAAGCCGTATACGGGAACATAATAACCTCAATGCAGGCAAACACTGTATGTCATAAATGTGAGCTTGGACTGATAACAACAAAGAAAAAGGGAAAAGGGAATTAGAAGGGGAGAGAGAACGAGGATTAGAAGAGTGATTTAAAAAGGAATCTAGCTGTATTATGCATATGTACTCACTTCCCAAGAGGATTGTAAAACTCAAGTACTGTAAACGTGTACTAATAAAAAATTTAAAAAATAAAAAGAGAGCAAAGTGACAGTCACAGTAGTAGGGTGCAAATCAAGTATGGAGCCGATTCTAACCCTGGTTAAATCAATTTTCTTGATGGAAACATTTAACACAGATGAACTGTGGGCTCAACAGGAAGGAATGCATATGGTTTCCATCCATCGATTCCCGTTCGTATATTCTACACAACCTGGCGAATAGGACGACTTTCTCAGCATGTCTGCCAGCATGTTTGCTTGGCTGATCCTCTCAGGGTATAATCCTTGGACAGCCCTCTGAGGGTGCAAAGGGCTTGCTAGCTTAGACTTGAGGGCTGTTGGGAAACGCAGCAAGAATGAGGTCCTTTCAGGAGGGCACTGTAGTCATCACTCTGCATAACTTCTTCCTTGTCATTGTCACACACCAATATTAGGGCCTCAACAAGTTACCTTTGCAGATGTCAAACAGCCACTTGGTTGCTAGTTGATTCTTTTAGACTTCAATTAAAAAACAAAAAACATGGTTTTATGCAAGGCTTAGGTATGAATTTTCTTTCTTTGCTCACAGTGCCTAGGATACTGGAGGTTTTGTGGATACCCAGGCACAAGATTCTTAAAACAAAACAAAACAAAACAAAACAAAACAAAACACACTTTTGAGTAGAAACTTGTCAATGAATCTCAAACTTTTGCATCATTTCTTCCAAAATAATGTGGCTTGAGAAAACATTGCAGTAACTTTTTAACCACAAACATGGAGATAATATTCATGGAGTGAGAGTAATGTCTGCTAAAATTCAGGATGTACTTTGAGTCTATGGTCATATAATCAGTAAAATAAACCCTATGAACCTGAGAACCTAATGACAAGCAGATTTTCCACATTTCTAGTTTTCCTAGGGACTTTTAACTTGGTTTCCAGGAACTGGTCAAGTACTAGCTGTGAAAATGAGTGTGTTTTAGGAATGTGGAGGGTTTGAGTGATGTCTATCCAGTTCACTCTATCCTGAGCAGTTACGGAAAATATGGAGGGAGATGGAACGTGGTTAACAAACAACAACATCAACAATACAAACAGCTAGAAAATGAGGGTGTTTGCCTCTACGTAGTGAAATTAAGAAGATAGAAAAAGTTCAGCCCAGTGCTCCTGTCTGAGGCAGTGATTTCTAGGAATGACAAGATCCAGAAACCATTATGGTTTAACTGCACTTAAATCTAATTATACATCTCTTTAATAAACTCACTCTAAGCTTTAGTCTTTAATACTGTTGATTGAGAGTACCTTCTCTAAAATACCTTTCTTATATGCATTCTTAAAGTAGGAAGCAATATTTCTCACGCCTATTATTTTTAACATCCTAGTAATTTTCTAGCTGTTTTCTAATATCTTCCTTGGCTCTAGTTTAACTTACTCAGAAAGTATCATTGTTATTTAGAAGATCAAAATTGTACTTTAATATCTTTGTGTGTATCACAGATTTTTTATTTTTGGTAGATTTACTGATGATACTGAGACTACCAGTAAATAGTTTTTCTGATCTTTTAAATCTATTGTGTATACAACATGATACTATAGGATACACATAGGTACCCAAAAAGGTTATTGTAGTGAATAAAATAAATATATCCCTCATTGCATATTGAAACCCAGATTTTGTAGATGTGTATGTTGCCCAGCTGTTCACATAGCAGAAGTCGCAGCTATAGTCCATTTTATTACTTATCATTCTCATGTTGTGGATCAAAATTCTAGATTTGGTCATCTTACAATTCTGTAATTTGTGTCCTTTGACTGAAAACTCCTGGTTTCTTCCATCATCCTTTGCCTCTGATGATCACTGTTTTCCTCTTTGTTTTAAGTGGTTTTTTGCTTCCGCACAAAGTGAGATAATTGATATAACTGAATATCATTTAGGACATTTTGTCTAATGTTGTTTTGAGATTTTGCCACTTGTTGTAAAATGGATGACCTTAAGGATATTATGGCACGTAAATTAAAAAAGACACAGACATACTACATGATTCAAACTTTTCTGATTATAATCAATATGTGCTGCCAAATGACAACTAATTTTATATTGGTATTCTATGTTTTTAAAACAAAATTACGTGGATATTGTATAGTATCAAAACGAAGATGCAAAATCTTTTTCAGACCATATGCAAGCTGTTGGTAAAAGTTTCAATAGAAAAAAAACCCATTCTAAGTGTTTCCTTTGGCTGTGTGCTGTTTATAATGTGAGACTCTAGACACAATGACTACTAATCAGAGTTGCGATTATGTGCATCTGAAAAGATACTGGTCTTCTAGAAAGATAAAAGTTATGGAAATGTCCAAATTTCACTATCCAGACCAGAGGCTTCTCTTGGGGTTTCTTATCAGGATATCTATTTCTTCTGCCAACAAGTCTTGGCTGGAATCAGGTAATCAAATTTACCTTGGACACAAAGGACAGAAATGTAAAAGTAAAAAGTAAAAGTAAAAAGATCTCTTAAAAGTAAAAAGATTCTGGTCTGTAACGGAAAAAAGCTTTGATTAGACTCTAATAAAAAATTGGAAAATCTGTGCCTACACATTTTAAATGCAAAAAGAAATAGAAATTTTGAATGTGACTTTTTGGTATTGTTAAATGATTTAATCATTACTAATGCTTCATTACAGTATTTTGTGTGACATTTTGGTCTTCTTTCAAAATGATTTTTAAAAGTGAGCCTTTATAATTTTAATATTCATGTCTTATGCGAAGAAATCAGACTGAAACCGTCCATGATAATCCAAATAATTTTATTCTGAATTAAGTACTACAGTATAGGTTAAAATTGATTTGTATAGCCAGATATTTCATGGAGGAAAAAAATGTAACTTTCTCCTAATTCCAAGGACAAAAGTTCTGAGATTAGAAACAATTCATATATTGCTGCTAAAGGCTGAAATATATGCATACTGAAAAGAACTAGTTTCATATTTTTGTTGTCATTTTATTTTTATTACTTTTTCTATTCATTTTTTTCTTTCTCTCAGGTATTTACCTGGAATCTGAGCTAGTGAGTGGAATAAGAAATCCAAGCTTGAGGCAAAAATATTCTCTAGGAAGTTACATCAACCCTGGCATGCATTTATTTCTTATAAAGTATAATTGCCTAAAATGATTAAGTAAATCAACTTGAAACAGAGGTAGGTATTTATTATAATTTAAAGTGTAGATTAGCATTACTGAAATCACAAGCAGAATCCCAGTTTAGTTCAGTGTGCCATATATTAATCCCAAAGGTGTTTCTTTTTTGAAAGAAAAAAACAATCAGTTAAAATATGCTATAGAAATTACAACTAATAACTGGTGACTTCATAAATTTACATTTCTGAGTAATCTCCTTTCTATGGTGAAAGTCTAAATAACTAAATGATCTTTCTCTTCCTTTGGTGAGGCAGGTAAATGAAGTGAAAATTTAAACTCAGTAAAACCAAGTAAAACAGATTTGCATAAAATGATCAAACAGTTGACAGAATTTTTGTGAAATGGTTTAATAAAATGTCATTCTATATTATTGCATGACTCTCTACTTTAAAAATTTGAGCAGTTATTTCTCTTTATATCAATAGAAAACACATGTATTTCCATGTCAGAACACTCGATTATTTTCTGCTTGTAGGGCCCATATTTTACTTGTTTCAATTTCATATGACAGAGGGACTAAAATATGACCTTACTACCAGTTGGATTAAATTTTGTATATCCAAGGTCTTTTTCCTTTTAAACATTAGGAAGGGATATAAATTCGAAAAAGCAAACTCTGTCAAGGGGTCAAAACTCATCCTGATTGATCACTCAAACTATTTATTAGTTACCACCTTGTTGCCCATATGTAAATGCTTCAATTGCACTAATTTTCCTGAATAACAGAACAGTGGCACTTCTGAACCGGGAATCCAAATATTTCTGGTGTATTAGGACAAAGTCGGATTGTGAACACCAACAAAATGCAACACATTTTATACCCTTGTAGTTTATATTCAAATATTACTTCTATATGTGTAGGACAGCAACGTCTTCCAAATGTGTACCATCTAGCTTAGCTCCAAATCCTTGCTAATGGTTTCGACTGAGTGTGAGAGCTATTTTATTGCAAACTACAACTTTCAACATCATACTCACATCGGTATTACTATTGCTTAATGATTTCTTTCCTTTCTCTCTGTGTCTATGTCTTCTTCCCTTTCTTCTTTCCTGTCTTCCTTCTTTCTTTCTTTCCTTCCTTCCCTTCTTTTTTTTTGCAAATTGTAATCATAATAAAGCAGTAATATCTGAAAACTACATCCAAGAAACACAATATAGACAAGTATTGCCTATTTTATGCTATTATAGTTTGTTTTGGCATTGTGGAGAGATTGATACACTATACACTACAAATCACTGTAAATTGCTAGTCAACTTTGTCACATAAATATTTATGTTACTGAATTTCTAATGCTCATGAAATTTTCCTATCTTTGGACAAATAGCAAGAGCAGGAAATAACAAATATTCTTTATTTGTCCAAGTGTCAATCATGCTTTTGAATTTTCTCTTGGGCCCATTAGTGTACTTCTTTATAAAAGCCAACTTTAGCAATGAACTCTTCTAAACTTAGTCAGAACTTTCTGTCCTGGGTTTCTTTTCATCCTCGAAATCTGATCAAGTTCTTTATTCTCCACTGTCCTGCGGGTGATACCTGATCACTGTGGCTCTCATCAGCAAATCTTTTTAGGTCTGTTTAGGCAGAATCTCCTTTGCTTCTTATATTTTGTCTTAGCAATTACCCATTGAGTTGCAATGCGTTTCTTGATTTTAAATTCACACCTGTGCATTTTGTATTACAGTTGAATCCAGTCTCTCTTCTCATTGCAGTGGTACCTGTAGCTATCAGAAAAACCCTGTAGAAGGATTTTTTAACCTTACATTCAGAAAAATCCCTGCCTACATTTGCTTCAAGAAAAATAAGGAAGAAATGAAGAATAAATTGATACTTAATTATTATACATCACAAGATTAAACTTTCCCAAATAAAAATGAATAGGAGTAACATGCAAGTCGATTCATTTTAGAGAAATAAATTATTTTGTATATTGAGTGTTCAAATAATTTGTAGCCAAAAAATAATTTCTGTGGCTAATTTTTACTCCTGTTAACATCAATTGTCACTTCCACCCAATAATTTAATATTAAAGTTTTTGACACTTTTGTAATAGGGATTTTTCTCATTCTCCATTTTATAGGAAGAATTCCTTACAGTCTGTGTTCTTGATGTAGCTATTTTGCTTTTCCTTTCTTATGGTTATTCATAACATTGCAAGTCTCTTCATATTGTGTATTTATGTGAAAGTGTTATGGACTAAAACACACATTACATTAGTGTGTGAAAGGGAACTTCCTTTTTCCCTAGAGAAACTTTTAATTTTCAACTTTAAAACCCTCTCCCCAGAGTGAAAGGAAACTGTTTTATGTCTTACTGTAAAAGAAAGAATGTGTCTACGTCAAGATTTCCTTAATAACTGAGACCAGTTCTGTCTTTAAATTAAGAAGGGTCAAGGGTTCACAAGGTTAATAAGCATGTGATGTTCTCTCCCAGGATCTGAAACGATGAATAGGTAGTTGAAGAGGAAAAATCACTTTACGTGTTGTATTAAGGTACTTTTTAATGTATCTTTTTCTTTTCATATCCATCAGTGCGAATATGGAAATTTATGTTTTTCAGTTTTATTTCTAATTAATATAGTATTGTTTGCACTACACAATTGTTTTATTCCACTTGGAGAGTTGGTACATGTACATAACACATCTCAAATCTGTTCATCCTCTTACCCTCCCCTTTCCTCTCTCCTCATCACATGATCCTCTCCTAAACTGTGAAAGATCTTCCTGTTTCTTATTATTTTGTTCTTTATTTATATTTTGGGTTTCTGATATAAAAGAAAGCAAGTGATGTTTAAGTTTTGTCTACTTTATCTCACTTAACATTAAGTTCCCAGGTGCCTTCATTTTCCTAGAAATGACTTTCACTTACAGTTCTTTATGGAGAGTAGTAGTCTGTTTTGTATAAATATCACATTTTCTTTATCCCTTCAACTCTGGATGCATATTTAGGCTGCTTCTAAGATTTAGCTCTCATGAATTATGCTGCTATAAACATGGGTAGCACATATCACTCTAATATGATATCCTTAACTCTTGGAAAGATACATAAAATGGTAATAGCTGAATAAAATGGTATTTCCATTTTAATTTAAAGGAATCTTCATAATGATTTCCAGACTGATTTTCTAGTATACATTCTTACAAACAATACAGAAGGGCTCCTTTTTTCCCTGTTGCCTCATCAACATTTGTTCTTATTTGATTTCCTGATGATAGTCATTCTTTCTGAAGTAAGATGAAATCACAGAGTTGAAAATTAATATTTCTTAAAATCATGTTACATAATTCATGGATTGTACTCCAAGAAGGAATGTCATAGTTAATTTAATTTTCTCTTCAACAGCTTGCATGCACATGTTTCTTATTCAAACCTGCAACTAAAAGTTTAGAAAACAAGAGGTTAAAATTGAAATAAGACTAATATGAGTAAGGAAAATGAAATGAAATAATTTTTAGATTTCTCTCAAATTTCCCTGTATATTACATTACTTAATTTCAGTTTAAGTATTTAGAGCTAGGGAAAACCAACTAACAATTATATGTTTTTCTATTAGGTTGATATACTTTCCTAGAGAAATTTTCTAAACTTTTTGTAGGGGAATGGCAAATATTTAGCTGCCTTAGCTAATTTAGGAAAGCAGAATCAATATGATATATTTATATACATAGAAAAAGATGTACGATGGATCTATTTACATGATGATAGAAGGTGAGATGTTTTATGGCTGGCCACATGCAAGATGAGACCCAAGATCAGGTGGTATAACTCTAGTCCAAATCCCAAGGTCAGAGAATCAGGAAAATCAGTGACTTACTCCAGTCCGAGTCCAAAGGCTTCTAAATGAAGCCTCTAAATGAAGGGAGCTGACATCTGAAGATAAGACATCAGTGTCCTGGGTCAAGCAGAGAGAGGAAATACATTCTTCTACTGCTGTACCTTCCTGCTTGTGCTTTCAGTGCATTGGATGATGCCAGTCATATTGGTTCACATAATCTTCTTTAATAATTTATGATTTCCAAAGACAACCCATCCCAGAGACACTGCAATACATATATCCCAAGTGATGTTTTTCTCAGGTCTAGGCATAGCTTCGGCCCAGTCAACATGTAAAATTAATAATGACATTAGCTTTGGGTATAATGATCCATGGGCTCCATGACTAAAAGAGATGAACTTTCTTTGTCTGAATATTAGATTAATTTAATAAGGAATCTATGCTTAGATACCGCTAAAATTACTTTAAGACCCTGATTGTTCTAACAAAAATTCAGGAGTAGAGTTAACAAAGATAACAGTGTAGACATGAGTCAAGTTATTTAATGGAATTTCTCAGTCAACTTCCTGCATATCCATGCTACTTTTGGGTTTTGATTTCAAATGAGACATTTGCTAGTTAGGTAAAATAAGTTTCTTTCTTTTGCATCTAGACAGATTGAGAACGTTAAGAGAGTTTGAGTATGAGCATCACTGGATTATAGTAGCATAATAATAATCCGATGTGTCCCCTCCCCACCTAACACTATGTCTATAATCAATTTCTCACATACGGCTGTCTTAGCTTTCTTATAACTAGTTTCTTTCTTCTTTAATGGTCCTCATCACCCTCACCTTTTTGTGAAAATGTTCTGAGGTCAGCTATTTGGCAGTTATTCAAGTTAAGCAACAAACAAAAAGTGTTCTTCAGTGTTCATTATTTAATACTGCTTGATGTGATAACTTTACAGTAATAAATATTTATGTAACTAAAATATATAATATAATAAATTATAGCATTTACAATATAATATATAATAAAATATTGGCCCCCATTCATTTGATAAGTGTATATAGGAAAGATACATGCATATCCAAACATATATAGATATATGTTAATATAGACCAGGTGCTCCAAGGCATATATTCATTCATTGATTAATTGTAGGGGCAACTTAGTGAAATACTACTGTGTGGGGCAGTGCCTCGTACATAGTGAAAAATTGCTATGTGGTAGATGACATGATATAATTTCAAATCATTCTGAAAACCCTTCCTCATGTATATGATAAGCTACCAGCATGCAATCAGCTTTCTGCAGAAACTGTCTTCAGCTGAAGAATGCTACATTACTCAAGTCACTCCTCTTTGTAGGGCTAGACCACATGCAACAACAGAGATTATCTGAAATACAGTAGCTCATACTCCTTTGATACCAATAGCATAATCCTTGAGGGTCACTGAAGCTTCAGAGTTCCTGGGACCGCGGCGGAATGCTTCAGTCCACACCTACAGCCCGTCTCGTTTCCTTTTCATCCTCCTAGGATGGTGCTCCAGAAAGCATTCTACAATTAACTTCCCGCAAACTATTCTCTGACTTCAGTCTGCTTCTTGGGAAGATCAACCTGCAATGCCGATCATATAATTTGTTACTCGAACTGAGGCTTCTTTCCATATGAAAAGATAGGCTGATCAAATGAGATACAGGTACAATGGGTAGGGACTAGAATACTCCCGGGTGAACTGAAACTTACATGTATTTTGACTTTGAAATATGGGCTCAACACTACCTTCCCAGTTGTGAATGTTGGGTTAACTATTAACTTTGTTATGCACCATTCTTCTCATGTGTAAAATGAAAATATCATCTGCTTTTCTAGAGAGCTGGAAGATTTGATCTATAAAACACTGGCTTATTACTGGGGATTTAATAGATGTTAGATGTTATCAGCATTACACCCAATTAACCAACAAGAATGTTAATCTCAGAGTGGCGTTTACCGAAAGGTAACAAATCTCATTAAAGTTAAACAGTTAAAATTCAAACACAGGCTTCCAATTCCATGATCCAGTCAGATAAATAATTTGCTAAACCATCTTGGATTGCTATTGCTGTTGCTATTCTCTTTTGTTGTGAGGTACCGGAGAGTCAACCCAGGACCTTCACGCTGAGCTACATACTAATACTTTGAAATGATTAATGTAAAACACAATCACACTAAGTTGCTCAGGCTGGGCTTAAATTCTTAATCCTCCTTCTTTAGTCTCTCACTGTCCTGGAATTACAAAGGTGCAGCATCATACCTGGCTTAAACTATCATTTTTATGCAAGTTTTCTGGTCTGTGTAAGAATTTATTCAATGAAACCAATACCCTAAGTATTAATTACCCATTCAAATAAGATAGAAAAACACAATTGAGAAACACACACACACCTCCAATAAGTGTAGCAAACCCAGGCATTCATTCACTCGTGTAATACAGAACCTCAGGGTGTGCTATATGTTCAGTCTTGACAGCTGATTTCATGTCCTGGGATAGTGATGCAGGATTTTTCTATCTCTCACAACATACCTGGGCTATTCTGTTCTCTTCTGGCTTTCTTTTCAGTCACATTTATCCATATGTTTGGAAACACGTATAATGGCAGTGCCAGGTCAATACAGCATGCAATTCCAGAGCTGCCAAAAAGAAAATCTTTTATTTTCCAATATCCATACTTAAAATACTTTTTTAGTCCTTCTCGGAACCAATGAACATTCAAATTTCATACAGTCTTTTCTTTTTTAGTCTTCCAACATCTTGTTTCTCTCCTCTCTCATC
>PVJX010033161.1:0-19850 GCA_004027295.1 Dolichotis patagonum
AACCCAGTACCATGACTGCGTCAAGGTAGCAGGCTGGCTGGCTTAGTGTGGAGTTCCTGGCTAGGTCAGTGATGTAGTAAGATTCACAGGACTCAGCCACCCTGTAATCCTCGTGGTTTATTATTGTCTTGTTTTCAAACAAAGAAAGCATAGAGATTAAAGTGATGGGAAAAGGTACATGAGCAAGTCTAGGAGTCACCGGATGCTGGCTTCTGGTCACCGTCTCTCCATGGAATGTTCAGTTTCCCAGCAGTAATGTGTGACAGCACTCATGGGTGCTGCCCCTCTGGGGAAGCTCACCCCAGCCTGGTGCGTGGGGCTCACACTGGAGGTCAGTCACATAGGCCTGCACAGCCGACTTCAGTTGTCTCCAGAGGCCCTGACATAACTCTCACTGTTAGCACAAACAGCTCTCAGCCTGCAGCTTCCCATCACACACCCACCCTTAGGAGGCAGAGTGTCAGGTGGCTCCCAGGCCTGCGAAGTTTGGACAGCGCCAGCCTATGGAGTTGATCTTTCTGTCGCTCTGTCTGTCTGTCTGTCTGTCTGTCTGTCTCTCTCTCTCTCTCTCTCACACACACACACACACACACACACACACACACACACACACAGAGGTTCTCTGCCATTTCTACCAAGCTTTCAAAAGACACACTCCAATCGAACCTGTTCAACAGTGCAAATCTGTCAGAAGAAAATACTCTCCCTGAAAGGGCACGTTTGGTTACGGTTAGATTAGATCAAATGTCAGCTTACTTCAGACATTTACCTTTAGGCAGAGGTGCGTCACTTCTTGTATTTAAGGGATTTGGCTCCCAGCCTGCTGTTCTCCTTCTTTTGGATCTGCACTTGGAAGACTCCTTGGGGAAGGCAGGGTTACTTTGAGTCTCCTGTGTGGTCTGATGCTGAGTAGCTTGGAACTATGGCCCAAACTGGCTGAAAATGCCCAGGCTGTAACCTTGAATGTCAGGACGTTGTCGTGATTTGGGCTTCAAAAGCATTCAGCACTTTATTTCTTTAGAAGTTCTTACTAATGGTGGTTAGGAGAAAAGAAAATTTGTCATCCAAACTACAAATGCAGTTTTAGTGCCTGAGTTATTATGTCGATAGACTTGGGAGTTTCACATGTTTCAATCAGCATCTTTGAGTAACTGTTTTGGCAGGGCGAGATAGGCTTTATTTTTAGGTACAAAGTTCCTTTCTGGACAAGGGTGGGTTGGGGTTGGAAGGGTATCAGTTGGAAAGTGACTAAAGGTTTTACAACATGTCTTCCTTCGGTTCTCACTCACGCTGCCACTTCGTGGTCTTTATGGTCTCCATCCACGTGGGAGGGTTGAGGTTAGGGGAGCAACTCTGAGCAAACTGGGTGCTCTTGGAGGTGAGTAATGCCAAGGGATACAGGACCCCGAATTCTGAGGATGGCCTGTCCCGCTGAGCAAGTGTACTTGAGCCTTGCATCACAGGCAGCCAAACTCACAATGACGGGGCAGCAGGAGGGGCTGCTCATCCTCAGCAGTGGGCTGTGCTGGGCTGACGGTTTTCTGGTATTCACTGAGTCCCCCCTCATCCCCACTTGCCTGCAGAGCTCTCTCGCGGAGACCCTGGACAGCACTGGCAGTCTGGACCCCCAGCGGTCAGACATGATCTACACCATAGAAGACGTTCCTCCCTGGTACCTGTGCATATTTCTGGGGCTGCAGGTAAGATGCTTCCTGTGGGATGTGTAACTGCTGGCAGCTTGCATTGTCTACCATCTGGAGTTTTAGAAAATTCAAGTTTGGTTTTTATTTATTAAAGATTTTCTTATATAAAATCACTCTTTTAAGAATAATGAATGTGCAGAGTATGGTGGCACATGTCTGTAATCTCACCCCTCTGGAGGCTGAGGCAGGAGGATTGCCACAGTGGGAGGCCAGCCTGGGCTGCATAGTGAGACCCTGTCTCAAAACACAAAAATAAAGAATAGTGAGAATTTTTAATACCAGTTTCTTTCATAGTAGAAGAAAGAAAACCGGGAAAAGAAAGAAGGAAAAATCTTCAGAGAAAAGCAAGAGAAATAGCATCAGATGAGGAACAAAGATGACAGAAATTGGAAAAAAAAAAAAAAAAGGAGTTTAGAAGGAAGGGTGCAGAGAGTGAAAGGAATTATTTTTCATCTCCCATACTTGGCCCCACACCCATGGCAGGGTGTACTGTGAAACACGGGCGACCCTCTGAAGTGCCCCTGTAGCAGACATGCAGGGGATGGAGCCTGACCACGGAGTGGCTGCGCCACCCGCTGTAGCTTCTGGGGGCAGGGTGCGTGGATGGGCTGGGGCCGCTGGGGAGACACAAGCCAGGGGAGGCCTCTGATGCCCTTGGGAAGTCCCCTCCTGGCTGGCAGCACCATTTCCCTGCTTTAGGGTTATAAGTGGCTTTTTTGGAGTAGGAGGATGAGTGAGGAGACTCGCTTGCTGGCTTCCTTGCTTTCTTCACATCCAGAGATTTATTTACATTTATAGAATATAAAGTGATGTTACTATGAACAGAGAACCCTGCTGGTTTGAGAAGTCTAAAGCTTACTACTACTACCACTACTACTTCTTCGTCTTTGTCTTTCTTTGTCTTTGTCTTCTTCTTCCTCGTCTTTGTCTTTGTCTTCTTCTTCTTTGTCTTTGTCTTTCTTCGTCTTCGTCTTCTTCGTTTTCTTCGTCTTCGTCGTCGTCTTTGTCTTTTTTGGTAAAGGGTTTCACTGTGCAGTTCAGGCTAGCTTTGAATTCACTTTGTAGTCCAGACTAGCCTTGAATTCACAGTGATCCTCCTGCCTCAGCTGCCCAAGTGCTGGGATTGCAGGCATGCACCACACCTGTCTAATTTACATACTTTTATCTCTCTGTCTGTCTGTCTGTCTATCTGTCTATTTGGGTATTTATTTTGGTACAAGGAATCAAGCTCATGATCTTGTTGTGCTTGCCAGGAAGGTGCTGTACTGCTGAACTATATTTTCAGCATGTTTACATACTTTTAAGAACCTGTCGAATACTATAAATATCAGCAAACAGAAATACTCTGAGGAAATTAGTGTGGAGGTTCCTCAAAAAGCTAGGATTAGAGGTCCCATTTGACCCAGCTGTCCCACTTCTGGGCATTTTCCCAGAAGAATTGAAAACATCATACACAGTGATATATGTGCTCCCATGTTTATAGCAGTGCAATTTGTAATAGCCAGATCTTGGAAACAATCCAAATGCCCATCAACTGAAGAATGTATAAAAAAGATGTGGTATTTTTATACAATGGAGTACTACTCAACTATAAAGAAAGATTGCATTGATGCTTTTATAGGTAAATGGATGAGACTTGAGACAATACTCTTTAAGTGAAATAAATCCAACTCACATGTTTAGGAACCATAATGTCTCCTTAGTGTAAGAAACTTAAAGAGTAAATAAAATACAGAGTGTACAGTAGCTGTTGTAAAAGGGTAAGAAACTGCTCAAAGAGAAAAAATAACTAGGATTGGGGAAAGGAGAAAAAAGGAAGGGAAAAGGAAAACGATATAAATTTGTTTATATATACCTAAAATAGCTAAGATAACTATACTACTAATTCTATTCTTGGAAAAGGACAGTTAATACTCATACAGTTAGATCAATTCTACATGTCTATATCTGGTAATCTAAGCAACTCTTTTGAAGATAACAATGTGCTATGTTACAACCATTGTTAAATTCCTATCTTACTTTGAAAGCCTATATTGTTACTGTTTTGAGTTTTCGTTCTTGTAGTTGCTTGTCGCTTATTTTTTGTTTTTTTTCCTGCTTTTTTTCCCCTCTTTAATATATGTGCTGCCGAAGCGAGCACTTCCCCTCTTTAAAAAAATGCAGACATAAAATCACAATGTTTGGATTAATAAAACCAAGAGCTCCTGTAGGAAGCATTTTTTTCTTATTGCTTGTCTTTTATTTTGTTCCTTCCTTACATGTGGGTTTCTGACACGAGACCCAAGCTCCCCTCCTGGTGGCTCTGGCAGACACCACTCTTCTGCAGCCACTCACTGTCCTGGGTGGGCCCAGGGGCTGCTCGCAAGGTTTCCCTGCACCACTGTAATACGATGTCTTTAACTCTTTGGGGAAGACTCCCTGACGGGGAGTAGCTGGGTCTAATGTCATTTCTAGTTTTAGTTTTTTGAGGTGCCAGTGCACTTGTAGGGGGTGTCTTTCCTCAGTGTCACCTCCTGGCTGGCGCTGCTCTGTGTTTCAGCTTGGACCCCTTTCCGGAGTCTGACTTTCCACTCTTGCTTCCTGGAGCTTGTGCGATGGGTTCTCCTGAGCTTTCTCAGAAGCTGCGAAGACGGTCTGAGGGCCCGGGCTGTTGTCAGCTTGGGAGTGGGGCCACAGCAGCTCTGTGGCTGGGTTTGCATCGCTCAGGCCGCCTGGAAGTGGGGGAGAGGGCAGTCCTGGGAAGGAGGGGTGGGGTCACAGGAGCTGTGTGCTCTCGGATAACAACTTACCCTGGCCAACAGTTCCAAAATAGGTGCAAAGGAAGTGCTTTCTGAAGGCTTTCTGCTACAGATGGCTCTGGAGTCTCCCTTAGTCTGATCAGAGTGAGAGCCCTGCCTGCGTCCCACTCCTCTTGGCACATGCAGAAGCATACACGCTCGTGCACGCAAGCAGCCTGGTCTGTGCCCAGAAGCACCTGGGCTCTGGGCTGCCGGCAGCGCGTGTGAGAAATGTGAGCAGGGGTAGAAGAAATGCTGGATGTTTGCAGGACAGAAATGACCCCAGGCCCCCAAGCAAGAGGGGTTCTCTGCCAGGGCCACAAGGAGTGGGGAAGGGTGCCCAAAGGAGGAGCTGAGAGCGGCTTTCCTGGATGATTCCTACACTCACTGTGCCCCTGAACCTTTCCTGACCTCAACACACCAAACTGTCAGACCACAGGAAAGATGGAAAACACTGTACCCACAAACAGAAAAACCACAGAATAATGATCCTAAAGATGCAGTTATAAAATACTAGTAAATCAGAAATACAGCGTTGGTAACTTGGGTTTATTTCCAGAATGTAGGAGTACTCACGTGCGTTCACAGGGCAGAGGAGAAAGGGCCCTGTGGGTGCCACAGGAAGCTTTGCAGAAGGTGAGGGTGCGGCGGGGAGAAGCAGGAGGCCTCACTCTGTCCCACTCCATCTCTCCTCCCGCCTGCAGCACTATCTGACCTGCTTCAGTGGCACCATTGCGGTGCCCTTTCTGCTGGCGGATGCCATGTGTGTGGGGTATGACCAGTGGGCCACCAGCCAGCTCATCGGGACCATTTTCTTCTGCGTGGGAATCACGACTTTGCTGCAGACCACGTTTGGTTGCAGGTGAGACTGGGTCGCTGAGTGGGATGCTGATGCGCCTCAAGCCTTCAGCTCAGGGTGGCCAGAGTGGTGGCTATCGGTGCCCTCCCCACCCCGCAGGGCTACGCCCAGGTTTCTTTTCTTGCTGAAGGGCACCACCCACTCGCAGTTACACCATCCAGAAACTCAGCCTCTCTCTGACCCCGGGCCCCAGCTGGTTCTCCTCGCCCCCTCCTAGGCTGTCCCGCAGGGTCCACAGTGGTCTCTCGCCTCCAGGGCTCCTCTCTGACCCATGCTGCACCCCACCCTGCCGCCCACATCTTCCTGGGCTGGCCAGGCCATAGTTCCATTCCTGGTTCAAACCAAGATATGCCTAGTGTCCCGCCTGTCCCTTGCTCTCTGCCCTTCCATGTTTCCAGCTGCACCACTGAGCTCTGTTCCCACTGCCCTGCGTGTCCTGCCATCTCAGCCTCCTACCCAGCAGCCCCCGTGCGTCCTCCATCCTGGCTTGTGCTCCGTCCTGTGGCACATGCCTGGCTCCCTGGAAGCCCTCACTCTCTGAGCTCCCATGTGCGCATCTCGTGTTCATTCTTCAACCGTGGGCTTTACTCCCACGCACCCTTCTCTGGGTTTGCGTCTTTTCTCTCTGCTGGCTGGGGTGGCCTCCTTGATGCCAGGCTCTGGCTTGTTTCCCTGTGCATCCCCGTGAGAGTGGAGCAGCCGGGAAGGGCTGGGGGGTCCTCCCCTGCCTCCCTCAAGCTTTCCCTCTCTGCTGTCCCCGGCTTCTGCCTTCTTCCTGTCCTGCAGCTGTGCTGTGCTAGGGTGGGGTGGGGACCCGCACTGGCAGAACTGTCCTAGCATGAGCTCTCTTGTTCTCGCTCTGCTCATTAGAGACCATGTGAGTCAGGCTTCAGCGTCCTTGCTGGGGAGGTGGCAGTGAGAGGCACACAGCTCTGAGCCTGGGAGCCGTGGCCTCCATTTTCATCAGCCGGAGTCCCGCCCTCGTAGGTGGCAGTGAGCAGTGGTTTCCTCTTGCAGTGTAGGTGATGTCCCGAGAGGGCATCTCACAGCCTTTGTGCATGCCATGATTGAGAACCGTGGGACCTGCAAGTCCTTGGGCTTCTAGGCTGTCAGCCCTGCTAGGCCACTGACCATCACCATGCTGGGCAGAGGGGCTGCCATTCACCTGCTGGGGAGGGATGAGGCCCAAGCCTTCCATGGAGTACTCTAGCCAAGCAGTTAAATGTGGACAGCATCCCTGTGCTTCACTACATTCAAGGCTGTCTGTTGCAAGTGCAGCATGAGTGAAAAAGCCCTTGAGAGCTTTACTTTGAGCACAGGGCACTGGCCTCTGGGGAATTGGTTCTTTCCCTGAACAGCCAGCTGGCCAGTGAACTGGGAGGTTAGTCCATGTGGCAGTGCAGGCAGTGCCTCTGGCTGGGAGTAGCTGGCTGACCTAAAGAATGACCTGGAGATACCTCAGCTGCAGTGATGGCCTGCATGCAGCTGCACTGACACCATGCCCAGGCCTGGGCTCGCCCATACTTGACCCTCATGGACAGAGTTGTCCAAGGTGACACAGCAGAGGGACCTGAGAGGACTCTGGGTGTGTCCTTTGGGTCCTGGCAGGACAGCCTCTTGTCCATTCTCAGGGCAGTGAGCTGACAAAGGGAAGGTCAAGGAGCTGGCATCCTGCCTGGTTGGCTTGGGGCCAGAAAAGTGGAGCCTGGTGGTGAGGGGGTACACCCCGTACCCGCAAGGCATGACTGTGTGACCTGTGGCTCAGAGAGCAGCAGGGCCCATCTCCTCTGTCACTGCAGCCATGGGCTCGGTCGTGCAGCAGGCAGCGGGTGACCATGCGTGCACGGGGGAGGGCATCCACGATGGGCTCAGCAGGTGCTGGTCTGGGGACGTGGATTTCTGTGGCTGTTGGACCATGGTGTCCTCACCCAGGTCACTTCACTCTTGACCTGGAAAGAGAGAGCATTCCGACTTGGTGCCATAGATACCTAGTCTGTCTGTGTGGCAGGTGGCGAGCAGAAGTGACTGTGTGATGAAGTGCGTGGCCTACGCTGTAACGCAGCAGCACTGTCACGAAGGCCTTGTGTCCTGCTGGGGACCAACAGGTCACAAGCAGGTGGTGGTAGAGACAGGCCTTGAAGACTTAGCGGGTGCTCAGCCTCAAAGGGCCAAGGGAGCATTTTCCACCCTGGCACAGTGGCAGGAAGTGACAGTGAGTCGTGGGACTTCCCCGTCGGACAGATGAACTGGGATTTGGCAGGGACCACTAGCTGAGCCTGTGCCTCAAAGACTTTGCTTTCCGCAGAGGCAGAGGAGAAGCGAGGGGACCCAGCTACTCAGCATTGAGCTGGGCAGGTGGCCTCTGCACCTCTGCTGGAGGTGTCCAGTGGGTGACACTTCCCTGTTACATTAATGACCTGCTGTGTTATTGTAGATTATTATAAGCTTCCCCAAATAGCCCAGGAGGTTGTAGGCTGTCACTCAGCTTCCTTTTGCTCCCCTAAATGTATATAGCATGGGCTGTCATAAGCCGTGAATTTTGACAGGCCTGGATTTATTTTCTGCTCAAAACAGGATCAAGTGAAC
The DNA here is from genome assembly GCA_004027295.1 of Dolichotis patagonum. NCBI lineage: Eukaryota > Metazoa > Chordata > Mammalia > Rodentia > Caviidae > Dolichotis > Dolichotis patagonum. The sequence goes on from PVJX010033161.1 coordinate 7,926, forward strand.
AACAGAAAAGTGAGGGGCACAAAGGTGACTCCCTATGGGAGGAGAGGGCAGGGGGAGCTGAAGGAATTCATTCCCAGCATCACTGCTGAGGTTGGCAGGTGCACTGTGTGAGTTTGCTGGGGTTTCTCAGGCTCAGAGCAGCAGCAGGAGGAGTTGGTTCAGCTTTCATGATTTCTGGGCAAATTCACAGATGACATGGTTCCTGCTGTGAGTGAATTCTGTGTGTTTATGTATGTCACTGCTGCTTGCTGTCATCACACTCATTACACTGGGTGCCTTGGGTACGTGGGCCCCGAGGACTGACTGTCATCCTGCTTCTGAGGGGGCCAGAGAACTCTGGAGCCGGGAGAACCTTGTGCTGGACCGGGTCTTCCTGTCACAGGCTCTGGGCTGGCCTGGAAACTGTTGTGCCATAAAAGCAGCCAGAATCGATGGGAGAACTGCAGCAATGAGGCAGATGTGTGACTTTGCAGATGTCACCCTGTGTGCTGCACTCCGCCCTCCCCTCATTGCTGCCCGGGTCCCTTTGCTCCGGGGACCACCGCCATCTTTTTATAAGTGGTGTTCATAAATCTCAGCACTGCTTGTGGGTCTTGTATGGTGTGGTTACTCACTTCGCAGAGCCTCCATCTGCTGGGCTTGGAGCCTCCTCGGGGTAGTTGCTTTTCCTTCTCTCCGCCTCCCTACTCCTGCTTCTTCCTTCTCCTTTGACCTTAGTTCCTTGCACTTTGCCTTCAGCATCTTCCCTGCTGGGCTCGCTTGCAGGAGGTTGGAAGAATTGTCCTCATCCTGGTTGATGCATGCTGTCCCTCCCAGTGGTCCTTTGGCTTGTTGTGGAAATGAGCTTTCCAACCCTTGCAGTCAGGGTAGGGTCATTTCAGAGACCCCCTCCCCCAGACTCAGTCAGCCTGCAGCGGTCCTGCCCAGGAGAGACTTGGTCCCCTTCTTCAGTTTTAGCAGGTTTATGGAGCCTGGTGCGGGCAAGGTCCTAAATCTGGGGGCCTTGAGCTCCTGACTGTTGAAGGAACCTAGAGTGGAAGGAGGCAGACACATGTATCTGTGGGGGGTCCACATGTTACTGTTTTTTGCGGGTGGCTCACTCATAAACACTTCCCTCAGAATGAGGGCCCCTTGCATCACCAGGGTGCTGTTGATGGCACCTTAGCATCTCCTGTGTAGTCTACACTTAGCTCCCACTTGTCCTAAAGTATGTTGGTAGCTGTCCCCTGAGCTCCCCAGACCAGCATTCAGTTGGTCTCCTGTGGAGCCTTAGTTCACAGTGTCCCTTCGGTCTAGAAATAGTCACAGGGAGGCTGGTCACCAGAGTGTCCCATGCTCTGGGTTTATCTGAGTGAGTCCTCATGGTGTTCGATCTGCATCGTAGTTTCCCTTATGTGTTGGAACCTGGAAAGGGAACTAGGCCTATGGATGATTCAGGGTGAACATTTTTGCCAGAGTCCCTGAGTAGGTGGTGTTAAGCAGGCACAAAGTAGGTTGTCTGGTATTTTTTTTCCCCACCAAATAAAAAATTTACCAGTTACTTCCTTAAGAAAGAATGCTTAAGTAGTACATTACAATGACAGGCCAGGGAGCTCCCGGGGAGAATGACCTTGGACAGCATCTCTGCCCTAGCCAGCCACATTGGGCCTTTGGGCTCAGGTCTGCCTTACCTGCCTTGGGACTTTGGCCGAGCTGCCTGGTCTCGAAAAGGTGTTTTTCCGCTGGTTGTAAAGTGATGAAGGTGTATTGAGTGTTGGTGCACCCTGCAGACTGTTGGCCCTCCTCGACACTCGAGCCCTCCAGAGGGAAGGAGGCAGGTGAGGCAAAGGTGGCGGGGGTGCAGCCCGGGGGAGCTGTGTGGCCCCGACCAGTGTGGCAGGGAGTGGATGTGAGCCCTAGCCACAGAGCCAGCAGCCTAACCCCTGAACCTGTCCCAGAGCCCGTCAGACACTCGTAGTATTTGATGCAGCTCCTGCTGAGTCCCGAGTGCCTCCTGGGTCAACCACTTGTTCCCTTGGGCTGGGTGCTGGGCTCTCCGTGGCTGCTGTCCACCGTTGCTTCCGGACGGTCCCTCCTTTTACAGCACTGTCAGCAGGCCTGACATACATGGGACTAGGAGAGTGAGTGGGTTCTCTTGAAAGATACAGATACAGATACATATGAATTTGACTCTCGCATCCCACTGCCTGGCACATCCCATGCTCTGAACTGCTTGTTCCCCTTGCAACCCTGTTGTTGCCTCTGTACCCTCCTCTTTAGGCAGGCAGCTGGTGGAAGCAGCGTGGAACAGCAGTGGAGGACAGAGTAGTCCCCAGTACGAGGAGAGAGGAAGCGCTTTTCCTTTCTCTCTGTTAAATATTGGGACTGTCAGGCATGCCTGACATCTTTAAGAATATGTCATTTCTCCCTCCACACCCACCTAAGATTCTTAGCAGCCAGAATTTTGTAAAGTGCTCTCTATGTTAAAATGTACCCTTGCTAACATGTACAGTCTGGTGAGTTTCTACCTATGTGAGCAGTCATGCATGCCTCTTGTGATCAACACAGGACATTGTCACACCCTAGACTCTCGTGCCCTTTTGTACCTGGTCAGATCTTAAAGTAGGAAAGGTCTCATATGTTAAGAACCCCTCAACCTGGAGTAGTTGATACTATTGTATTTGACAAGGAGATTACCCAAAGGAAAGAGAGAGAAAATATGGAAAGAAGGGACCAGTGGTATTAGGTTGAATCACTAATGTCATTATGATCCCGAATTTAAAAAAAAAAAAAAAAAAAGGCGTTGTTAGAAGCAGTGGTGCCTCAGTGGCAGCAGATCCACCTAGAGCCCAGGTCTCGGCTGCTAACCACCACTCTCCGCTGTAACGATCCAGGGTTCCCTGGTGGAGCGGTCAGCCACAGGGTGTGGACTGAGGAGAGGCCATGCTGGACCTGGACCATCTCAGGCTAGAAAGCTGGAGACTTGCCTAAAGAATGAGGGATGGGGGGCTGGGGGTTTAGCTCAGCCGCATAAGCGCCTGCCTTGCAAGCGCATGGTCGTGAGTTAGATCCCTGGTACCGATAAAAAAAAAAAAGAATGAGGGAGGGAGGGAAGGAAGAAGGTGAGGATGGCTCTGTCAAAAGGAACAGGAACTGCTTTGGACAAGTCCAGGCAATTTAATAAAATAAAATTAAAATAAAATAAAAAAATAAAATAAAATAAAATAAAATAAAATAAAATAAAATAAATACAGGTGAAATGATAAAATTGGAAAATCATAATTTTTTTGACTTTTAGAAAATCTTAGTATTTAAGCCCCACATCCCATTAGAATATAAAGCAAGTGGCAATATGCCATCCAAACTGTCTTTAAGAATCACCCTACAAACTATTAATTACAACTGGGAAAGAGTACTTTTCAAGTGGAGAGAGACAGCAGTCACTACCACCCTAAGCAAGCATCCCCACCTAGTGGGACATGCAGGGTGTCTGGATCTGACACAGTAATAGTGTGTAACACCTATGGCTAATACGTTGAGTAGGCCATCAGATTGCATTGGTTAAAATAAGAGAAATTCCAATGTGCTTGGATATTAGATTACATTATTAACATTCTTTTCTTAGATGTGGTGAGGGAGAGCTATAGTACAGAAGAGTGTGCTAATGTTTTTGTTTTGTTTTGTTTTTTGAGTCAGAGTCTCACTGTGTAGCCCAGGCTGGTCTTGAACTCACGGAGATCCTCCTGCCTCAGTCTCCTGAGTGCTGGGATTACAGGCATGTGCCACCATGCCCAGCTAGCATGTGCTTATTCTTAAGAGAGGTCTGCTGAAGTGTGACATGTACTAGGTATGCAAGCTACTTTCAGACAGTCCAGATGAGAATTGGGTAGAGGGATAGATAGACATACCATAAATAACAGGAAAATGTTACCAATTAAGAAAAAGGTTTCTCTGACACATGGTGCTTTTCTTTAAAAGCACTTAAGGATGCACACTCCTGGTGGTTGATACAATGGTAAAACTACATCTCCTCAAAACTGGACATTAGCACTTGTTATTTGGTCCAGACTCAGGTCAGCGTTCGTTCGAAGAGAAGGCTGTGTGCCGGCTTTGGTTGCTCGTGGTAGAGAGGAGGCCAGATGCTGAGTGCCGTCTGTGACAAGTTTTGTTCTTGTTTTCCATTACACAGTTTAGTTTCTGGAAGATACATGTTGCACCTTCCTGGTGCTTCCTGTGGGACTTACAATCTTTTCAGCTTTTTTCAGCTTCTCTCTGATGGCACCAGAGGAGGCTTTGCATCTGGATTGGCTGTGAAATTCACGTACATGTCGTCTAATCTCTGTATGAAGTGCTCTCATTTAAACGGTGTCCTCTCCCAAATTTGCAGTTAAAAATCAGCAGATCGGGAAGGCTTGCCCTCTTATTTCTAGTCGACAAAATTCCTTTCTAAGAGCGTTTGTGAGTAGAGCCTTCGGTTCATTGTTGTTTGGTTCTGGGCGTGCAGCGGTGGTGAACAAGGCCCCCTGCCTGTGTTGGGACCCCGGCCTCAAGGGTGTCAGTGGGTGCAGAGGAGCCAAGGATTGAGGGGCTTCTGGATGCTGCGCGTCCACTGGAAAAGAGCACTGCTGCCTGTGATCTAGCAAAGTGCTGCTGAACGCATTCGCGTGATCTGGCCATAATTTCCCTGAGATCATTTCATTCAGGCTGCCCGGAAGCCATTGCCAGCCTGTGCAGGCCCAGCGGTGAGCGTGTGATTCGGGCCAGGCAGCTCCTGCCCAGCTCATCCCCGGAGACTTTTCCTGGTCAGCAGCCCAGGACCCAGGCCAGCGTGGGAAGCTCTTTGAGCAGTGTTCTCCTGGCCTTTTGTCCTGCATAAGCCATAAAATGCTTGCCCTGAAAGGTGCCGAGATCAGCTTCAGACTGATGTTAACTGAGGCGTGAAACCCAGAGCCAGTCCTGATTTCTGCCACTTCCAGGGACTCACTGGTGCAGTGTGATGACGGTGACCCTAAGTACAAGCTCTCCAAATGCTCCTCGCTGCTCACATTACGTTCCCCAAGGACACCTTGCTTGCAATCTGAGACTGATGGAACAGGCGTGCTTTGGACCATGTCTAAGGATGTGCTGACCCCCTTCGTCCCTGCAGTGTTCCTGAAGATTTGCGCCTGCAGGATTGCATAAGGCAGGAACTGTTTCCCCTTTGACCTGTTCCGCTCTGACAGCTCTGTGCTGGGGCCCCTCGGGCAGGTAATTATAACTGGGTGGTTGGTGGCAGCCACACCCCTATGAATGGCTGCCAGCGGTGAGTCTGGGTTGTGTTGTGTAGCTCACCTCTGTCCTAAAGCCCATCCTGCCTGCTCAGTTCATTTCGTTGCATGACTGAATCTGCCAAGAGGGCATCGTGACAAAGGAGTCTTGACTTATCGGGCTCAGAATGGGTTGTGCTGGGCTCTTGGCTTGCGAAGCAGCCGCTGTCCTTTGACCAGAGCCACTTCCGCTTCTCTGTCCAGGTCTGTTTTGCTGGCGGCAGGTCTTGCTGGCACAGCCGAGGGGAAGAGGCTGGGTTCCCAACACCGGCGATGTCTCGGGGCAGTTAAAGAACTGGGCGCCTTGCAGTTCCTTTCCCTGCAAATAGCAGGAACCAGTTTGATACTTTACCACCGAGTAGTGTGAAGAAAGTGATTAAGTTCTCGTGCTAACCAACAAAGCCACTCCAGTACAGCTTAGCTGAAAGTGATGTATGTTTCCAATAAAAATGGCAAAATCTTTGGGGGACTAAATCATTCATAAAGTCAATATGAATTATGTAAAGTATAACCAAATGGTGGCATTTGAGGGTCTCAGCTTTTAACTTGAGGAGGATACAGATAGGAAGCTTAATGGAGTCTGCCAGTGTTCTTGGCCCTTTGAAATACGTTAGAACACTCAAGTGTTTTTATGATATGGAGCATATTTATGATACCTACTGTCACTTTGTAACTTACAGCTTTCCTTCTTGATACTTCTAGATCACTAACATGATTTTATTACTTTAATGATTTTAATACTTTTATGACAGTGGTTTTTGACCCATAAAATGGAACAACAGAAGGAGATAGTCATTTTCCGGTGTAACTGATAAGAGCTTGAAGTGGGGAGGGAGACACAGCAGATGTGCAGTTTCCTAGGGACGGCCCCCACCCCCAAGGGGAAAGGTGGCGATGGCAGGGACTGGCCATGGCAGGGGCTGGTGTTGGGGTGCTGGCACTGACCACAGGGTTCCCCTGAGCAGCTTGGGGGCAGAGTGGCCGGAGGGGAGGATGGAGTGAGCGCCCGTAGATCAGTGCAGAGCGGGACTTTCTTCCAGGTGTGCCTGCATTACGATGTGCTGTGTGTCTATGGAAGACTGTTAAGCTGCAAATAGTGAACTACCTCGGTAGTTCCTGATGCTGTGATCATGGTTTTGGTCTCATTTCTTTTAGGTTACCCCTGTTTCAGGCCAGTGCTTTTGCATTTTTGGCCCCTGCTCGAGCCATCCTGTCTTTAGATAAATGGAAATGTAACACCACAGGTAATTGCAGTTATTTCCACATATGTCATTGGGGTCCTTTAATGCAGGTGATAAAAGGGAGGCCTGGACACGCTGCCCTGAGTGGTGTTCACGCTCCTTCTGAGGTTAGGCAGAGCACACCGACCCATAAACAGCTCCAACCTGTGGACCGTGTCTGTCTCTCTCTTTCTATCCACTCGTTCATCCCTAACCCTAGAGCAGGTGAGGGCCAGAAATGACCTCACTCCTCTATGCTAATGAAAGGGATAAAAGTATGGGAAAGGGATAGAAAAACATTTGTGCTATTTTCCTGCCTCTCTCTTTCAGTGGATTTTATGACCCCCCGAATCACTCTCTCGGCTGCGTCAGCATCCCTTCTGTGGATCATCTTTGCCTTTTAAAGATCTGGCTACTGTGGTTTTCTGCAAATGACTTTCATTCCCCTTCCTTAGGGATTGCAGAGATCCTTAAGGAACCTGATACGGTCAGGAAAAGATAAGAAATTTGAGAAAATCAGAGTCAGACCTGTCGTACTCTGAAAATACAGTTATATTTTGAGGTTCTAGGAGCCAAGCTTTCCAGCCTTCATTTCCTTCCTTGCTCCTAGTAGTTACTTTGTGACCATTAGTTTGATTTAGGAATTGGAAAGAGCCCTCTGTTTTATCTAAGGTTTTACAACCTCAGTCCAGCAACCTTGCTGTCGGACATTGCAGTTAGCTGCTTGCAAAGGTTGGTTCCTGTGTGAAGCTGGTACTAGTAATGCGAAGCACCACTTCCGTCAGCTTTTGCCACGTTGGGGAGCACTAGTGGATGAGGACATTTGGTTAAATTAGTGCTGGGGACCCATCTTGCAGTACAACAAGCCCTACTGTTGCAGGTTCAATTTTACGGATAGGTAATGACACCAGTGTACTTGTAACGGGGGGAGATTCTTCTTAAAGAGTACAATGAGTATGTCCTGTGAAACAGCAGCATCACTCTAAGGAAACCTTTGTCTGTTTTTGTTTTCAAGATGTTTCAGTTGCCAATGGAACAGCAGAGCTGTTGCACACAGAACACATCTGGTATCCGCGGATCCGAGAGGTAAAGGACAAGCGCCGCCCACCTGCAGCTTCTTTGTGTTTCTTTTGGCTTTGGGGCTGGTTGTGCCTGAGGAATTGCAGTTGCTTTTACTACGGCCTTCAGATTTCCAGCCATGAAATGTGTGTTTCCATTGTGAAACGAAGCAATGTGGTTGAGAGACTACAGCCTGCCTTGGCGCCGTCCTCCTGCAGATCCCCAGCCCTGCTGGCCCAGGCCCTCACTCAGGAGCTCTCTGTGCTGTCGGCAGACAGCGAATGGGTCCTGCTGGCCCCGGCAGCAGCCTGTGTTTGTTGAAAACACCACAGATACTTGTCTGCCAAAGCACACATGAACAAGAGCAGTGCTTGGCAGCCGCCAGACACAAAGAACAGCTAACCATGTGCTTGTATTTTCCCGGGCCCTGAGATTGGTAGAAGTTAGATACGTGCACTCTGCACGGCAGAGACATTCCTTTAGAAAGTTTATCTCGTATTGTATTTATTTATTTTTAGACGGGGTCTTGCTGCATAGCTCAGGCTGACTTTGAACTCACTGTGTGGCTCAGACTGAACTCCTGGCAATCCTCCTACCTCAGCCTTCCAAGTGCTGGGCTACAGGTGTGCGCCACACACCTGGCAAAATTTTATCTTTCAGATGTGCTCCAGGAGGGGGCTGGGGTTTTAGCTCAGCAGCAAAGCACCTGCCTGGCAAGCACAAGGTCATGAGTTCAACCCCCAGTACCCCCCCAAAAATTTTTCTTAAATGTGCTCCAGGAGCTCATCCTTTGAAGCCAAGAGTCCAGGTACTGTCGTTTCCCTGGAAGACTGGTTTTGAACTGTGTTTCAAATGGGAATTTTTCTGTCTCACTTAGTGGAAAAGGCTTATGTCCAGTGCCCATTTCTGTCATTCTTCTTTCAGAGATGTCACAAGCAACTTTGCTTGGCCACCTTTACTGCACCGAAACTTTGATGTGGTCCTGGGGGATTTGCCAGCTGTTGTGCCTCCCTGTGGTGGACTAACTTGCTGGCTTGTAGAATCATTAGTCGTGTTTGCAGATGACGTGCGGAGTGTTTGACATCCACGCAGCTCACTCCCGTGTCTGTTCCATCTCTTTCAGATCCAGGGTGCCATCATCATGTCCTCATTGATAGAAGTGGTCATCGGGCTCCTTGGCCTACCTGGGGCTCTGCTGCGATACATTGGGCCACTGACCATCACGCCCACTGTGGCCCTCATTGGCCTTTCCGGTTTCCAGGCAGCTGGAGAGAGGGCAGGGAAGCACTGGGGCATCGCCATGCTGTGAGTATTCTCAGAGTCCTGGCAGAGTCTGGGAGAGCCTGGTCTCCCCACCACTGCCGAGGGACAGACTGCTTGCTTTTTGGCAGTACCAGGAATTGAACCCAAGGCTAGGCAAGTGCTGTACCACTGAGTCATGTCCCCTGCCTGGAACAGTCACACAGATTTTGGAAAGAAAAAAATTTTCTCTGTCTCTGAATGTTGTGATGCTTTAGACATTATTCAGTTCAAATTAGGGAATAGCTCAAGGGTTTTTTAGACCCAGAGGCTGGGCGGTGATGTGCAATTTGAGCAGATTTGGAGACAGATTTAGGGAGACTTGGACAGTTTTAAGCTTTGGTAAGGAAGTAAGATGGTGGTGGTGCAAATAAAATACATGAAGAAGTTGTCACCAGTAACTAGAAAAATAAGATTAAAAATTAGCCTGAGGAAAGTGGGGGAAAGAATTAAGAAAACATGGAAAAAATTTGAAGCAAATAGAAATGATAAACCCCAAAGCTGGTCCTTTGAGGTCCCATCAGCAGAGCCCAGCTTCTGGCAAGGCTGTTTAGGATGAGAAGAAGAAAGGGGGGGCGTAAAGGGAGGCTGCACCTGCCATCCAGAGATAACCACCTCGACTCCCCCAGATTAAGCACAAAACAAAACCCAACATAAAAGCATAGGTAATCTTCCTGAAAAACCTAAACAGCCAACATGGATTTCTCCCTGGCCCTGCCCTTGGGGCTGACCTGTCAGAGCTGGACCCTCGGCATTCCTCTTCCTCAGTGCCTTCGTCTTGGCTAGCCTCCTTTCACTGTGCCCTGGGCACACAGCTGATGCTGGGGCCTCTACCCGTAGCTCAGACTTGTGAGCTCCAGGCCTGCCCTTTCCACTTGCTGTTTCACAGATTTTAAATAAAAGACTATGCTTTGGATTCCCTCCCCGCTTTCCCAAATCCATTTCCTTCTCTTGTCTGCCTCCTTTTACAGGTGGCCCACCGCGCTCAGCTGGGTGTGCTAAAACCTAATTCAGTCGCCCTCTGTGCCAGCCTTGCCTCACTCCCCACTCACAGCTCCTCAGCAGCCCTGCTTCTAGGTCCAGAGCAAGCCCTGGTGCTTTTTTCCTCTCTGAGCCTTTACTGCCCCTCGCCCATCCTCAGGCAGCACCTCACCAGTCGGTCTCCAGCTTACCTCCTCTCCTAGCCTGACTCTTGCCAGTCCCATAAGGTGCTCAGCCTTCATGTCTTCTTTTGTCCTTGTGAGGCTCCAGTTAGACACGAGCCAGACATTTCACCGTGTTACAGTCGTGACACTTTAAGCCTCTCCTGCTGGCTCTTGGTGCAGGGCGGCTGTTTGCATCTCTTGGCCTTGCACTTGAGGCCTTTGCATCTAGGCTCCGAGGCAGGTGAGGTGGGGAATGAGTCACCTCGCAGCCGCCTTCCTCCCCTCCACTCCTGCCTGTCTGGACTTTCTGAACTCTTCCTCTGCTTTCCTATCTTGGCATCTTTTTTGCACCAGTTTCCTCAGCTTTATTTGTTAATCTTTCTGTGGAGCTTTTCCATTTCTGCTCTTGTGAGTTTTGGTTTCTGAATCTTTTTGTGTTAGTAATGTGACCACTGTGAGGGCAGAGACTCAGCCCTGGACTGGTCACCATGGTGGCCCCAGCACTTGGTGCATCTTCTGTTACATTGAGAATAAAACGAGGAAAGCCCAGATAACGGTTACCCCAGGGTCACGAAATAGTCAAGAACACTGTCAGAGGCCGCTGAGCTCTGCCCCAAATGGTTAGACAGTGAGTGCATTGAAACTTTCCGGAGCTGAGTGTGGCGATGCACACAAGCTCAGCTCTCTGGGATGTGGAGGCAGGAGTGACAAGTTCTAACCCAGCCTGGACAATTTAGTGACTTAATGAGACCCTGTCTCAGGATAAAAAAGGCTGGGGATGTAGCTCAGTGTGAAGACCTTGGGTTTAATCCTTACCACCAGCAAAACATTGATTTGTCTTAGCACATGGTTGTAGCACGTAATGATCGCATTCCTCATAGGGAGTTGGCACATGCATACAGCATGGCTGACATTTTTTTTTTTTAAGTCCTTGCCTTTCCCTCCTTTCCCCCTTTCCTCTGTCTCCTGGTCCTCTTTCCATGTGCATAAGCTCTATCTCAATATTTTCTGTTATCTTACTTTTCTCTTTATTTCTATTTTGAGTTTCTCATAAAAGAAACCATGCAATATTTGTTTGTGTGTCTGACTTATTTCACAACATTATGGTCTCAGTGTGCATCCATTTTCCTGCAGATGATTCAAGTTTACCCTTGTTTATATCAGAGTAGTACTCCATTGTGTATGCAAATCATAGGCTGCTTCTAGCATTTAGCTATTGTGAATTGAACTACTCTATAATTGGTATGTGTGTATCATTGTAGAATGATGTCTTGAATTTTCTTGAATTCTTGAATTCTTTTTTTAAAATGTTTTAAAAATTTTATTTAAAGAGAAAAAAAGCAAAACAAAAAAAAGGTGGAAATAATACAGAATTTAAAAAAAAAAAGAAATCACTAGTTGATAAATTACATATTGTCCTCTTAGAAATAGTTGCTCATGTTACAAAATTAAAGCATACAAAGTGGACATTCAAACAGTGAAGCTGCAAACAGTTCTGTTCAACTATCCACCAAAAACTTAGTAATACGGTTATCAATCCTACACACTTAAACATACATGCAGTTATATCTTTTAGAGCACTTTCTTTTCCTCCTTTTGCTTTTTAAGTCCATTATCTGTTTAGTTATATCATGTTTCAGCTTGTTCAGTACCTTACTGATCCGTTTTGTTATTTCCTTCTTAATCACCTTATATAATTCTGTTTTTTTTTTTTTTTTGAAGGTAGTAGAAATACAACAGAACAAGACAGAACAAAGCCAATTGAGCCAGTGCAATGAATTTGATACAGAACTTCACAGCAGGTTACTGGGATAACAGTAATAGATACCATCATATATCTCATTATCTTCACAATAGTTGTCTAGTCAATTAAGTATAACAAAATCAAACCAAAGGCAGAACATTATAAAATCATTC
>PVJX010033162.1:0-19878 GCA_004027295.1 Dolichotis patagonum
CTCCTCCTCCTCCTCCTCCTCCTCCTTCTTCTTCTTCTTCTTCTTCTTCTTCTTCTTCTTCTTCTTCTTCTTCTTCTTCTTCTTTTGCTTCTGCTTCTTCTGCTTCTTCCTTCTTCTTTCTTCTTATTTTTTGTACTAGGGATCAAACTCAAGACCTTGTGCTGGCCAGGCAGGCTCATATGCCACTGAGCTAAATCCCTGACCCAAGAATTCTTGGAGAACAAAAACTGAGAGTCAGAAAATAAGCATCTCTTTTCTTTTGCTACTGGCTGAATATTTACTGGCATGAAATTGTGAAGATTTGGAAGAAGCAGTGCATGCTCCATTTTTTTTGCTCCCCCCCCAAAAAAAAAGCAAGTAGTTGGACTTTTCAGGAAGGTGTATGTCAGAGCAAGAGGAGAAATGAAAAGTTGATTTTAAGGAAACTTAGATGCATTCCTTGGGTTTTAATGTACTATAGGAAATGAAACTACATCTGTTTCTTAACCACAAAGCAGTTGAAAATCAAAGGGATGAAAATAGCAAAGAAATAGGTGTTGGACACATCTGAAAATTGGACTTTTGTAGAGATCTAAGGAAATCAAAGAGTCTCTACACAGATGTTCTCACTTAGGACAGTTATTTTAGTCAAAATAAAATTACTGTAACTAAGCCTTATATGGTCCCAAATTCTCATCAATATTATTCAGTGTGGTATGGTAAACACAAGTAATGAAACTGACATACACCCATGTTTTAAAAACACTTTACAGTCTTTCACTGCCATTAAATTTTGATGGTTAATATTTTATTATATTCATAAAAATATATCAATATTTATATTTTCCAGAATGTTAAATGAAATATTTAGGGTGTAAGCATATATACTGCCTGTCATATTTAAAGATGAAGAAAGTTATTGTGTTAGTCAGCTTTCGTATCACTGAGACATAGTACCCAACATGTACAATTTAAAGGAGGAAAGCCTTTAGTTTGCTTCTCCTTTCAAGAGATTCATTCCTTGGTGCACAGATCCCAGCGCAGAAGCATCACTCTTACATGACTGGGGGAACAAAGATGCTTAGTTCATGGTGGTCTGCAAGTACAGAAACAGAGCAGTGCCAGAGAGAAGGGGGCATAAAACACATATCATACTTTCACCTCCATAATATACCCAGACAGACCCAGAATTGTGCTCTGCTAATTCCCTAGACTGATTCCAAGCCACTTAAATTGATACAATTAAGCTTAATCAACACAGACATGTGATTCATAATTATATATTACAGATGTAGATATGGTAAGTGACTTTCTCATTTTTGATACCTCTAGCTCTATATATTACCATGTTATAGCTTTGTGCAAATTTCCTTCTATGTGAGAATAATATTAGACATACTTGGTTAACTATACTGGCTGTTACACTAAGTAAAGGATGAAGGAGAGTAAGACGTTACTAAGTTAGTTAATGTATATAACATCCTACATACTCATAACTATGAGTAAATAATTGGGAACTGAAGGTCATCATTAACATCACTCCCCAACGATCCTCTCACTAGACAAAGGAATCCTCTCTACTAAGCGTTATGCTTTCATTCTTATATGACTGAGGCTAACATACATCCTGTGGCATGTAACTGAAATACTGACCATCAAAAGTTTAAACAAGAGAATTTAATTCTATCCCACAGCAAGATGATATCTATCAAATAGCAAATTAATAGTGTTAAACAGGCATATGTTTATTGAATTCTGAGAAGAAACCATAGTTCAAGATCTGGGGTAAGATTTAATGATACTGTTTAGACTGAGGGACAACAGAAGAAAAAGAGGGATTGAGGTGAGTTCTGGACACTTTAAGATGTAGAGGTCAGTAAGCGAGGAAGGAACCAAGAGAAAAAGGACAGCATGAGTCAGGGAAACCAGGAAACTAATTTTCTTAGGAAAGACTTCAAGAAAGGAGAGGTTTACTTTGTTACCACATGCTGGAAAGTCAAAAAGACTGTGAGGTAATGTCTCTCTGTATTTTAAAATCTCTTAAAATTAACTGGTAATTTTGAATATTGGCCATTTTAGGAATCTTTACTCTGTATAAGGGAAAAAATTGTGGCTAAGTCACATTCCTAAATAATACATGCACACACATATGCATGCACACATATACGTATACATACATACCTACCCTGAGAATAGGTATGTCAAGTAGAAGAACTTTTTTGCTTGACAACATGTGGATAAAGATAATAAGAGAAGATACTGGGCTAAATCATAAAACCAAACGAGAGACTGGTGTGACTGGAGAGAAGGGAGTAAGACACCAGACCAAATCATTCTTTTTGGAACTTCCTAGGTACTTATCATCTGGGCTGTTACATATGAAATACTAATTGGCATTTTACAGATTCACATTACAGCTCATTAAACAGCAATGCTTCAGTACATATTCCAAGTCCCCAGAGTCCAAAATCACTAAGTAATTGAAAACTTCTCTAATTCAATATCTATGATCACAATCCTTATGGAAGAAGAGAAACCTACCACACCAAGCATGAGTGAATAGTAAATCATTATATGGTTTCACATTTCTTATATCATTTAATCCTAAAAGAACATTGTGAAAGAGGTATCAACAAACTCTTAGAAATAAACACACTATAGTGGCTAAGTAGTTTGTGGTCTAATTATTAAATACTGAGTGAGGTCATGCTTTGAATATACTGACTAAAATCTTTTCCTGCAAAACTTTCAAGCTTCCATGGGGGAAATAGTGCATAACATTTGTATTTCATTTTCTAAGGCTACATGACAATTTAGGGATAGTTGGAGCAGATCACATGAGTGGTCCTTTATTTGTCAAGGATGGTGCAGAGGTTATTTAGAGCTAAGGATGTTCATAGACTAGTGATCCTAACTGATGAGTTATTTAGATTGATCCGGGGGCTTTAGGAGAAGAAGCAAGTCCCGATGAGACTCACAAAACACACTGGAATCATGGGAGGAGTGGAGAGTAGGTGCAGATAATGCAGAATATTTTCCTATCTTTAAATCATTTGGTGACTATGGAAGTTACTTCTTCAGAGAATTCCTGAAGAACTGAAAAAATGGAAGCTGTGAGCAAGATACCAACAGCAAATCTGAGATTTTTTGGGAGCTCTCTTATTTCAAAACATATGGAGCTATACATTCAACCCATATACTGTAGATATCTATATATCTACATCTATTCTACATCTATATCTTTATCTGTATGTAACTAGGGTATACATGGCTGATCAACAATGGGTGTGTATAAATATAAAACTGTAGCAAAACACATATTGGCATTCATCCTTTCAAAATATCTTTTCTTTCCCATTGCTTCAAATACACTTATCATTCTTGCCACTTTCTGAAGCAGTTCTGGAAATCTTGTTTTGTATCTTTTTAAGATGTGGATAAAAACTATGGGATTATTGCTCTGAGTGCCATCTATAGAAAGGCAGGCTCATAAAAACATTATAGTGTGTTTTCATTTACTTTATTTGCTGGATCTAGGACTGTGCAAATTCTGACTCTTCCCCAAAGTGAAAATGATCATGAAAGGTAAAACTTTTGAATTGATTCAGGATATTATAACAGCTACAATAGTACCACTGTAGACACTAAATAAAGAAGAGATGAAAGAAAAATAAAGTGGATTCACAGTGAGAAGCGGCAATTTGAGGGAGATTAATGACAATACGACTTCTATTGTAATATATTTTTAAAATCTAAATATCATGTTCTCAATCACACCTTTAAGTGTACACTCAGGTATAATATATGGTCTGAGGACAACCAAAACAATAAAAGGTGGTTTATTTTCATGTTTGGTGACCATTTCATTTTGAACTGGAAAGGTTAATAAAAAGCTTGATGAACATAGTTTCATAAGAGTTTTTTTTAAATAAAATGATAAAATTCTAGGGTAGCATGATATTTTTTGCCATTCTGAGTCTTTTTAATAGAAATTGGTCAGAAAAAGATCATTTATGTACATGCTAGTAATGTTTGGCATCACTTTGTATTTCACAAAAACAGTAATGTAGAGACTTATCTACTTTCTGCCAAACACAGATCTTGTTGAAGACAGAGATAAAAATTGATTTACACAAGGCAACTTCTAACAGACTTTGGATTATTGATAAGTTCAGCAACGAATGTCTTTGGCCAGTAGAGAGGTACATTCACTATATGGTCCTGTAACTCACACATGCTACACTGTTTCTATGATATAGAGCAGTTTCTAGGACAATGCTTTACAGAAACGCACATCTTGGATACCTCATGTTTCTAAGCAATGGCATTCACAAAATAAATGTCATGCATGTTGTAAGAATTCCATGGTGCTTTCGCTTGTTATTTTCTTCTTTATGTGGAAGTGGAGACCATTGGATTTTTGCAGGATCCACTGAAATCTATTGAGTCTTATTGTCAAACTGCAAACATGCACAGAAAAATATTTTAAATAGAATTTTTGGAGGTGCAGATATCTATCTATGGACCTATAGAAGAGCTCAGACTTTATGTTATAAAAGATCATTTCTGTTACTTACCTGAGAATCCAAGAAGTGGCAAGAAAGGACCCCATTTACTACGAGTTCTCAGATCCTGAATGCTCAAGGTATGAATGATATCATTTGTGTCTTTGTCTATAGAAGGTCCTCCAATGTCAAAAAATTTCTGAAAACCAGAGTAAACAGGTGGCCTAATTATTATGTTTCAGGATAGTTGACCAAGCATTTTGTGAGGTGACTGTTTATCGTGAGCATCCTACTTTGCCTAAGATTGTTTATAATTTCTATCACCAAGAGAGAAGCCAGGAAGATAGTCTTCCTTCTGATGAAAGTGATGCTTGCCTGCTTGGAGGGAGAACATTACTCTTCAAGAAGCACTGACCCAATCAGTGTTAAAACTGATGTGTCCTTTTTCTGAGTCAATGCAGCCTCTTGCAGACATCTCTTTCCCTCTGATCACTCAGCTATAATATAATCCATGAGGACAGACAAAATAATAAAAGATGAACTTGAATTCATATTTGCTGTCCACTTCATTTAGAACAGAGGAAGCTGACAAAAAAGTTCATAAAATCAGATCCTTTTAACATTTCACTAATTAGGTTTAGGGGAAGATAGTTTTCCTGATATTCTGAAACTTTCAATGGAAACCAATGAGAAGAATATATATATGGTACTAAGTGCTGCAGAAAATTTGGGGAAATGACATTGTAATTAATTATGTGAGAAGAAATGATATTGTTAGTGCTGTTCATTTAGATAACAATTTAGCAACAATCCCAAAAGTTTTAAAATGTACCTGCCTTTTGACCAAAGTATTATATTGATAAAACTGTAAGCTATGGAAATAATTAAGACTTCAGTGAGAAGGTAATTTACTATGATAATATTTATAATAAATACTTAAAATTTTTCTCAATATCTCCAAATAAGAAATTCTTTAATTGTGATGCTATCAAATGGTAAAATACTTTCATAAGTTGGATCTTAAAGTTCCTCCAACTCCTATTGTTAAAGGTTGGTGTCTTTTAGAGTGGTCCTGTTGGGAGGTCTTCAGGTCAGTGTGGCACGCCCTTGAAGGACACAGGGGACCCTAGCCCCTTTCTCTTTCTTTTTATTCTTGGTCATGAGTTGGACAGGATTGTCGTGCCACATGCTACCCACCATTGCCATCTGACACCCTCACCACAAGCCTAAACCTCACCTGACTATGGACTCACCTAATTCGCTAAAATTCAATTTGCCTCTGTATAAGCTGATATCACAGGAATTTATTACTGTGTGAGAAATAAGACCTGCATAAATATTAAGCAGCTCTTCAAGATATAAATGTAGTAAATCAATAATGTAGACTTACTTTACTATGGTAGAAAAAATAGAAATCAGGTTATGGTATTTTAAAATTTTGAACCTATCTTTGCATGTATCTGTCTACTTATCTATAAAATAAAGGTCTAAAATGTACAAAGTGTAATATAAAAATACAGTGCTTAAATGAAAAAAATATTCCATAAAGACATATTATCATTAATCTCCTTTAATTTACTGCCCCTTACTGCATACATACTCATCATGGCTTCCTCCATGTTTCGAATCAATTCAAAATATTTATAGTAATTTCAGTAACATGGTAACATATGGTATATTCTTATCAACCTTATTTACCAGATCTGACAACTTAAAACTTCTGACTCCTCTCCATCCACAAAGTCAAAATAACCCTGAAAGGTGAATGAGTCAATTCAAGGTATTGAGACCCACTACAGCATAACTAAAGACATTAAGCAGCTTCCAGAACTACTTCAAAAGTGGCAATGACAGTGGAATTAGCATATTCAAAATGAGGGGGAGTAGTTTGAGAGGGATTAATGACAATGTATATTTTAATTCAGTATTCACTGTGTTCTGTGGATTACATTTCATATATACTAAATAATAATAGTAGTTATTTAAGATAGTGAAAATTAGATAATTGTTTTTGGGTTAATTTTTGCTTATGTTTTGTGTCTATTTTATAATAGATGCCTATATTATCTGTAAAATAGGATAAAATAAATTTCATATATGTATGTATTTTTCCTCATTCTTTAAGCATTGAAACTATTTTAAGGAGTTCTGTAACATTGCCATTTAAGTTCACTTATGTTAAAGAGAAAATGTATTGAAGCATTTTTTGTTCCTAAGCTGTGTTGGAAATTTTGACAATTTATGGTCAGGTAGAATAAATACAAAGATTTGTATAAATTTCCTAGAAAATATAAGTATTAGATAGAATATAATGAGTATATTGGAAATAGTGAATGCCTGATTTGATAAAACCATATTTTTCCAAGTGCTTTTGAGTATGTTAATCCAAGCAGTGTATATCTAATTAGTTTCATCAAGTATAAAAGTATTTTATGGCAACACAGTTCTTTCTTTCAGATTACATTTTTCCTGTACCTGTCAGTTTATCTATTATTGCATAGCTAATTGATACTTTATATAAAGGAATTGGGCACAAATTTAGTCCTACAATTATAATGCACAAAATTTTATTTAACCAAAGTAACAAGATGAAAACCTTTATCTCGTTTCCATAGATTTAAAAACCTGCTGCAGAATTTGATACGCTGGCATTAATTGACCTTTAAAGAGCTTCATGCAAACTTTAGTTGAAATGTGTTAGAAATATTTTCTTCACAATAGCCACATAGCTTTGAATGGGTGGAAAACTTTGATTAATAAAAAACTTGGCATATATGATTTTAAAGGTTCTTAAGTACTCTAAGTTATTCAAAGCAAGGTTATTTAGAGTAACCCAATTCCTGGTGCCAAGTGTATAGTGTGCCTCATAGGAATACACTGAAAACAGATGTCCCCAAACAAACTTCTCTTTCTGCCTTGCCCCTGGCGTGGTATCTTTCAGTAAGACTCAGAATGCGGTTTGTGAAAAACTCCCGATGTTCCCACACTTAGTACTGGAACAAATAATGGATTAAGCCTTCATGGATGAAAGAAATGGAGAACATGACTGCCTGCTAATACCCTGCTAAACCTTTAAAAAGTGAAACTGGTTTTTCCCAAGAACAGTTAAAACCATCACTTAGAAGTTTTAATGAAACAGTGAATTTCAGAGTTTTTTCCTCCCGGTCTTTTGTTATACCAGTAAGCATTCAGCAAAACTAATTGGCCAAAAGCATGATTAGAGTCAAATCAGTGACTATTAATAGCCAACATTTACTATTCTCTTGTAATATCTTTTACAAAACAGAAAGCCAGTAAAGATCACTCATAGTTTTCCTGTTTAAAGTAACTAATGTTAACATTTTATATATTCTAATTTATGTGTAATAAGATTTTCACAAATTGGAAGTAAATTTTACATACTGCCTTGTAACCAGAATTTCTGGCTTGTTGTTCAGTAAAGCTAGGCATTAAGGACACATCCTAAAATACTCTGTGAGAGAAAAATAAAATTAATTTGTCAAAGTCCTTGTCTTAGTTATTTTTTTCTCATTGGTGAAGCAACAATGTTCAACAATGTTTGACACCCAAAGTTAAAGGGTGAAAAGCTTATTTAGCTCTTAGCTTGTAGTGATTTCAGTCCATAATCATCTGGCTCCAAAGCAGGGTGGCCTGACAGACAGGCATTGCAGAGGAGAAACAGTTTGTGCCAGGGAGAAGACAGCAAGAGCAACAAAGGACCTTAGCAGGGATTTTCTGGCCCTTGTTAGCCTCTCCAGGCTACTTAGACTGCACAGCACTCACACCCTTAGTCCTAGTGCCCTTGACCCAAGCATGGCACCTAAAATTAATCCCAGCTTCACACACTCTAGATTTAGCCACCTCTGAAAAAGTCCCACTGATGACCAAATGAGGCTTTGAGAGGATATTAGACACAGACTCTAACCATAACAGTTAAGTACTGTGCAAGTATGTGAAGAGAGAATTGTGATCTGGATATTGTGAAGATAATAGTGGTAAGTAAGATTTAGTCTCTCATCTCAAGGGGACTAGAGAGAGTAAACAGAAAAAAAGATGTCTACTGTAGTAAGAAAATACAAATACATACTGTTCGTGAAGCATCAAGGGACAAAATAGCTGCTCTGATTCGGAGGATCAGAATGAAGTGTTATAATGGCCAGCAGGATGAACGAATGCTTCTTATCCAATGGATTGTGGTCAAATTCACATGATTAAAAATCTATGAACTTTATAAAACAATGCCTACCATGTAGTAAAGGGTCAATAAGGCTTTATTATTGTTCTTGTTGTTATTATCAATGCTATAACATACAATATCTTGAAGACAACATTGGCTATGATACTATCTGCTCAAATTCTCATTTCAACAGAAAATGTGTTTTCTATAGCAAACGAGTCTCAAAATACACAAAAGTTCACAAATGGAGCTGTTTACACTTGCCTGAAATGATCCAAGGAGCCATTAATTTGATGCCAGTTTTTAATTGCTTTGATAAAACAGGCCCTCTATGATGGTTTAATAACCATTTTTCCATGCCTTTTGATTCACTTACACTATGCATTTTAAATCGTGACACTTATATTCTTTCATTATTATTCCCATCAGTTAATATGTGTTTATCTTATTTCAGTTTCTGAGACCATGAAACAAGTGATGATTAATTAGAAGCCTTAAAGGCTGATATTAATACCGTGTTCTAGATTCAGCCTGACTGAATAGAGGAGGAGCCACTATGGAGTACTCAGAGGAAACTAAAAACACAGGTAATTGGAAGAAAGGGAAGGACATACATCCTAATGCCAAAATCAAACTGAGCTCAGAGACTTGTTGGTAAAACAAAGCATAGATATAGGACTCAATAAAACATCAATCCAGTCCATAGTGTTTCCAGGAGGTCATCCACCTGTGTGGAAGAGGATCACCGGACTAGGAAGTTTAAAAAGAGAAAAGGAAAATTAAGAAAAGAAAAAGAAAAGAAAAGAAAAGAAAAGAAAGAAAAGAAAAGAAAAGAAAAGAAAATAGAAGAAAAGAAAAGAAAAGAAAAGAAAAAAAAGAAAAGAAAAGAAGAAAAGAAAAACGGATTGAAATAGTGTAACTAACTCAAGCCACATGGGCTGGACTTGTGATATGGACTGGACTCCTGCCTCTCTTGCATTCCGCCAAACAGAAGACACTGTAGCTCAGCCGCAAATTCCACCAGCACACATGAGTGAGCCCCCCACCAAGAGCAGCCAGTTGTTTGTGGTTGTTTGCTTGTTTGTTTTTGTCATGCACCAGGGAAGTTAATTGGTACCTCTAGGAACAACATGGTTAGGGACTGCAGGGGCATGTAGTGAGTGGAACAACATGACCCCTCCCCACCCCATCAATACCTTGAGAGAGGGACTTGAGACTTAGGCAGCCTGGTGCCACAGCACATCAGTGAGTCAGAATTTGGTGCTCCCCTGTGGGAGGGGAGATCAAAGTGAGACTTAGCTGTCTTCAGTAGCAGCAGGGGCAGAGTCAGCCACAACACCCAACCCCTTCACAATCTGCTACAAGCGGTCGAAAGGACAGAGACATGCCTCTGGAAGTAGAACAGAAGAGGCCTTGAAAGCACCAGGAAGAGCCAGTTACACATGGGACTGGTAGCTTTCTTGCCCAGTCTCTGTCTGAGGGTGCCACAGTAACTTAGAGAGAGTCACGGAGACCGAAAGGGTAGAGAGTGGGTGGGCTACTGAAGGACATACAGACAGTAATACTGGTTGAAGACTGACCCCAACCCTCAACATCTGGAGGCCAAGATAAGACCCACGTTTAGCACTAATTCTATTGTAGACTTGGTGATATTATCCAGCAGTTTTGAGCTATTTGACTTGGATACTACCACAGAACTGTGGACACCAGGGGAATTTTATTATTTTCTGTCTTACTTTGTTTCTTTACTTTTTTGTTTCATTTCCCTTTTTTCTGTTGTTATTGTTAGGTTTTTACATTTATTTTTGTTCTACACTGTTCTTTCTCTTTCCTTGACTATCTCTCTTGATTTTATATCTTCATGTGAAGGAATATTGTCTCTAGTCTTTTGCTTCACTTCAATAATCTTTTGCTTACACCTTCATTCCTTCTCTGCTGTCCTTCTCTTTAGTGACCCAAAGCTTGTGTGATCATCCTTTGTCCTCCATCCTTTCTTCTTCACTTACCTCTCTTCACTTATCTTCTTTTATCTCTCTCTTTTGTCCTGTATCCCTCTTAAATTTCCCCACCAAAGGATAATATCACTCTACCAAGGGAAAACTCTGCATATAAGTTCCTGATTTATGTTCAAATTGTTGTACAACCATAGATCTTGTCCTTACATTTAAATGGACCGAATTAATAGTTTCCATAGTTTGTCACTTTATAAACTATGCTTGATACTACTGTTATTGACAATCTTTCTACATTAGCAAAGACATTGTACTTGTTATAATGAGTTATTCTCCCTTGAATACCAATGGTATGATTCTCTACAGTCCAATATCAAAGGACTAAATGCTGAGGTAAACAGGTAGCACATCTCACCCTTAATAATTTGGGAAGTTCGGACCTTGAGATAGACACAAAAACCAAGAATCTCCTACACCTAAAAGACAACACTGAAGAGAAGACATTTCCAAGGGAGGCCTCGATACTATAATAAATCTATCTACTACAAGAAATTCATAAGCATCAGCACTGAAAATAAAATAAAACAAAAAAATAGAAAATGACAAGACATAGAAGCAAAACCCAATCCCAGATATCAAGTCAATCCTGGACAAGTCCAGGGAACAATTAGATAGAGGAATATGGAAGCCACCTACCACCAGAACTTTCCAAAGCGATGGCAGAAGAAGTAAAAGCAAAAACAAAACAGTTATATGAAACTGTATCAGAAATCAGATAAGAAATAATCTCTCAGTTTAAAAAAAGATGATGACCATAATAAAGAACTTGCTCAGCAAATCTGGAGCAGACATAAGAAAAAAAAAAGAGAAGCATAAGAAATCATGAATACCCAACATAGAAAACAAATGGAATCCATGAAACAGATTGAAACAAATATCCAAGAAATTAAAAATTCCATTAAATGTTTGCAAAATTGCCTGAACCCAACTGAAGACACTGAAGACATAATATCAGACCTAGAAGACAGAATCATAGATAGTGATCAAGAAAAGAACAATCTCTAAAAATAGAAACTGTGAGAAAACAATCTGAAAGATGGTGCAAAGAAGAGCAACATAAGATTGATCAAACTCAATGAAAAAGCAAGAGTTAGCACAAAAGACATAAAAATCTTGTTCAGAGGATTAATGGCAGAAAACTTCCCAAGCGTGAAAAAGTAATTTTACATACAGAAAAGTGAGGCATATTGAGCTCCAATTATCCATGGCCAAAATAAATCTACACTAAGGGACATAACAATCAAGATTACAGAAACTCAAAACAAAATAGAGTATTAAAAACCGTTAGAGAAAAGAAACAAATGACCTATAAAGAAAAGGCCATCAAAATCACAGCAGTCTTCTCAACACAAACACACAAGTCGAGTTCGAAGTATTCCAGTTCCTGAAAGAAAACAACCTCCAAACCAGACTGATACATCCTGAAAAACTATCTTTCAAAATCAATGGAGAAATAAGATACTTCTATAACAGCGAATGATTGAAGAAATTCGTGATCACCAAGCCAGGTCTACAAAATATTCTAAAAGATATTCTAGAAAGGTATAATGAAGACCACAATTCCAAGAAAACTAATAGCAAGAAGTCACCAGGCAGGGCAAACAATTAAACAGATGGGAAAGACAGGGAACCAATAGTATGAAAATAACATGAAAAGGCTAAGCTAATATGCATCAGTTAGAACAATCAATCTAAATGGTCACAATTCACCAATTAAAAGACACAGACTGGCAGAATGGATCAAGAAATAAGATCCAACATTATGCTGCATACCTGAAACACATGTAAGTAAAAAAGAAATTCACAGAATGAAAGTAAAAGGGTGGAAAACAATACTCGATGAGATAGAAACCTGTGGGAAAAATGAGTAGACATTCTATTTGGAGATAATGAGAATGTCACGGAAACACTGTTCAAAATCGATAAAGAAACTACTACATTTTTCTTAAGGGAAAACTCCAAGAAGAAGAGATAACAGTCATAAATACATATGTGTCAAATACAGGAGCACTTAAGTATATAAAACAAATATTAAAAGACATGATAAATTAAATAAGCATTAACACAATTGTAATTGGGGACCTTACCACCCCACTGTCACAACTAGATAGATCAACTAGATAAAAATTATCAACAAAAAATCAAAACTGAAGCAAACCTGTGAACAAATGAATGTAGTAGGTGTCTACAGGATGTTCCACCCCACAAAATCAAAATGCATATTACTCTCAGCTGCAGAGTCTGGTTATGAAATCTAGATGTCTTTTGGTGGAGTAATGGAGAATTTCTATGTAGAGTATCATGTTCTCTGCAAATATTGATAAATCAACTTCTTCCTTTTTTATCCTTATTCTTTTTATTTCTTTCTCTTGTCTAATTGCTCTGACTAATGTTTCCAGAACTATGTTGAGTAGAAGTAGTGATAGTGGACATCCTTGAATTTTTCCTGATTTTAAAGTAAAAGCTTTCAGTTTTTGTCCATTTAGTATGATGTTACCTGTCGATTTATCATAGATGGCTTTAATCAAATTGAGATAAAGACCACCTATTCTTCTTCTCCAGTCTTGGTGAGATTGTAGACTGGTGCAGCTGTCATGGAAATCAATGTGGAGATTCATCAGCAAACTAGCATTAGAGGTTCCACTTGACCCAGTTATTCCCTTGTAGGTATCTTCCTGAATGAATTAAAAGCATCACACCATGTTTTTAGCAGTACTGTTTGTTATAGCTATATCTTGGAAACAATCCAAATGACCATCAACTGTGGTGGATAAAAAAGATGTGCTATTTATATAATGGAGTGTTACTCAGCCATAAAAAGGATAAACTTGAGATCTTTATAGCTAAATGGATGGACCTTGAGGTCATAATCATAAGTGAAATAAATCAAACACATATTTGTAAATATTGAAGAATTTCTCTTACATGAGAAACTGAAAGTATAAATAAGAACCAAAATATAATATATACTGTGAAATAGGAGGAGATTGTTCCAAAGGAAAGAAGGGTAGGGAGAGGGATGAGAAAAAGGAATAAAATGGAAACAAAGCTTTGTAAATAAGGAAGGGAAGAGTGATTGCAAGGAGGGGAGAAGAAAGGGAAAAAACAGGAACTAAGACATATCATATACAGGTACAAGTTCCTTATGATGATTGTGATAATTATGTGTATCTAAATTGTACCAAAACACTTAATAATAAAAAATACATATAAAAATTCATAGATAGCAAGTTTTTAAAAATTTCTTTATGAACTGGAGACATACTTATCTTTGCAATATATCACTTGTCATTTATTATAGAACAATGAATGTCTAATTTTTCACCCAAATGAAAAATATCATGGCCTTTCTTCTATCAGGCAAGCAGTTAATTTATAAAATTTCTCACTTTTTGCAAAATGAGTGATAGGAATGTGCTCACAAATGATATTATTTATCCATACTACTTTTCTGCAGGGTAATTTTGTAATATATGCTGATATCTTCAGTGGTTCATATCCAGTGACTAACTCATTACACATAGATTGTTTACTAAGGAATTATTCAAGGATGTAGTCCATGAATTTTTGTACAAAAGGTATTTATGCAGCATTGATACATTCTATCATAAGAAAACAGTCTAGCAAAAAATTATTTTAGGTAACACAAACACAATCACACATCAAAATTTTGTATTAGAAATCAAGTTCACACTAGTAAGACATTATAATGTTTACACAAATGGGTATGATTTATCTGACTTATAAGTGTGGTCTTGAGTTGCACCTGTTTATCTATAACAGTCTCCTTTTTATCCTTCTTTATGGCTGAGTAGTATTCTATTATGTAAAAAATATTTTTTATTCATTCCTCAGTTGATGGGCATTTGGGTTGCTTACAAAATTTATCTATTAGATATTGTGCTGCTATAAACATGAATGAACATATACACAAAATGTGCAATAGATATTGTGAATTGGGAAGAAACTGTTCAAACTCAAAAACAAACTGTATTGGGGAAAATGGGAAAAGAAGAAAGGGAAAAGGAAAAGATGTTATTTATACATAAGATAGTTATACAGCTAGTTTCTCTTAGTTCACTGAAATGTTTGTGCTAATATTGCTTAGAGAAGATATCATGCCTATATCTTGTACTCTGAATAACTCTATATGAAGACAACATACAGTGTATTAGTTATTGCACCTCTCCATTTAACCTGCTTTGAAATTGTTTTATTTTTTATTTACAATTAAAAATTCAGAAAAATATTCATGAATAATACTAATTTAAAAATATGAAAATATATGTGAATAAAATTTTTAAAAAGAAAAAAAAGAAAATATATGTGTTAAATCTAATATGATACGTATGTAGCTAACTCAATAAATAATTATACATACATTACTAAATATATAGTTATAGAAGTAGGAGAAAATCAAAATAGTAACAACTATCTCTGAGGACTAGCATTTCTTATAAGGAATTCATATGCTCTTCTCATTAATGAAAATTCTGCCATAAATGTGCATTGTGGTAACAATTGCCTTTAAAAAATAATCAGGCAAAAAATGTTGTAGATAGGTAAAAATCCCATCATGTAACTTTTCTCTGTTCTCCACTCAGAGAACTTATGTACTATTTATGAATTCTCCTACAGATGGACAGTTGGGCTCATTTCAGTATAAAAGCATTTCAATGTGCATACTGTACAAGTCTGTCTTTCTACTGTATAGCACTTTCTTTAGTATATCCTTAAAATAAATATAGCAAAATGGTAATCTTTTCAACCAGTGGTTAAGGGAGAGCTCAGAGAATTCATAGATGGACGATGCTCTATCCCGTTGAAAATATATTAATAACTATGCCTTTGACATGGTTTAATAATTGGTTATCTTTAGCTTAAGATCTTCAACAGAATTCCATGCTAAGTATGTTAAGTCTCTTAACATACTTAGCTCTACAATCAGGAAATGCTTTCTGTAATTTACTGAAAGACTGTAGGGCACTTTGTTACAAGAGTCTTATTGTTTTTCTAGAATTATAGCTGTTGAAATATCATATTTCTTCTCTCAATACAGCGAGTTGTAATATGGTGATGGTTACACTGAAATAGCATACTTACCTGAAACAATTTCACTAGTGTGGACTTGGGGTAAGAACATTAGAATGGCAGGAAGTGGCAATTCAGAATCATAACAACAAATTTTCCTCTCATGTCTTATCAAATTTCCAAGCACCTGCCCATGAAATTGGCAGCAGAAAATTTGCATCATCTTGCCAACTTGCTTTGATTCCACAACCTGGTAAAATACAGCTATTGGCAGGAAAGTGAATATTTGAAAATGATTACAGTATATAGGGATTTTTGGTCTTATAATGTTTAATTAAGTAATCTAAATACTATTTTGGCAATAAGGGTAGCTTTACTTTCTATTTAATAATATACAGTGTGCTCTGTAATTTCAGTCTTTTGGTCACTAGTTCATCAAAGAAAGAAAAAGCAAGGAGCCCTCAATGAAAATTATCCATAGCAAGGATAAATTAGCAAAATATTAGTGACCTCTGTATTTTGTAGTCCTATAGCTATAATCTAATCCCTACCCAACTAGAAACTTCCAACTGCCTGATGAAGCAGATGAAAGGTAGCAGAGTTGAAAGCCAACAAGTAGTTGCATCAGAAATGCAGAGAAGAAAACAGTTAATCTTGATCTTCTCAAAAGAAGTAAATTGTTAGCTGGATCAAAATATCCTTCAGAAAGACAATGTCCTTCACAGCAGACTTTCTTTAGAGAGATAATATTTTCCAACTATCTCACAGATTTTTAGAACTAGGTATTATATGTAGTGCAAATAAGGCTCCCCACCTTTCTATGGTAGCTGTGTTATTTGGCTTTTTGCCTTCAGCATGGGAATATTATATATAGGAAATGTGAAATCCAGTTATTCTGTTTTATAAGATTGTAGGGAATGTAGGAAAGTAGGGAGGAGGATGGGACACAAGAAGGCTAAAGTGGGGCTGAGTGTTAGATAAGGGAATCAAAACAGATGCCTATTTTAAAATAATTATCTTAGAGAAAATGTAAAATAATTATCTCATAGGCTCTCACCAACTATGTCAAGCCCTGTCAAGGTAAAATTGGAAGTACCAAAGTTTCAGTTCTCTTTTATTTTCCATTTATTTATTTATTTATTTATTTATTTATTTATTTAATTTTATTTTAAAGATAGTAAAAGACAACAAAACAAGACAGAACAAAGCCAGTCAAGACAATGCAGTGAAATTGGTACAGAACTTCAGAGCAGGATATTGGGAACACAATAATAGCTACCATAGTATATCTTATTATCTTCACAATAATTGTCTAGTGCATCAGGTACAGCAAAGTCAAACCAAGAACAAAATACCATAAAACCAAAGTAGAGTACTGAATAGAACAAAACAATTAATTAGAACAAAGCAAAACAGTGAAAATGGTACTGGACTTCAAAGACAAGATAGAAGGAAATTCCCCATATTTGCTATACTGCATATTGTCGTCCTCCCAAGAGATGCTCAGACTGCTGACCCCAGGTCAGCATAATCAGCAAAATAATACAAGCATTTAGGTGCTTTATGCGCCTTAGTTCCTATCAACTCAGGCTGCCCTCAGAGCCATCTGGTTGCTAACAGATGCAGGTTGGGGGCAGAGGGGTTCCTTTATTTTCTAATATCTGTAAAAGCAGACAATAGTATCAATGTAAACATCAACATGAGCTTCAGCAGAGCCACCTTCTAGACCTACTAATTCAAAAAGTAAACTCTGAGGCTGGTACCAAGGAAACTGTGGTTCAACAAGACCTCCAGGTCTTTCTAGTGCCCTTTAAATCTACTTCCCCAAGGTGTGAATTTAGATTTGAAAATTTTCATAGATCTTGGAAGCACATATTAGGGAGGCCAAGTGAAATCAGCTCTCATACCTTGGGCTGACCAAGATGAGAGGCAGGAGCTGGCGGGACAGCAAGGTTTGGATGGAAAATATGGAGCTTGTTAGGGGTGTTTATGATGACAATTTGAACAACAGAGAGTTAGAGAACATCAGGGAACATGGCTGCACCCTGACTTAGCTGGGAGAAATCAACCTGAAAACATTAGGAACAGATGGCATTATGTCATGTTTCAAGCAAACTACCAGACAAGGGACACTTCAGAGAGACACCAGAGCAAACACAAGGGACAATAATCCTGAAAATGCTCTACTTTCTAGCCCTGAAGTCTTACTGATGACCCTGCTCCCATCCCACTCGCAGACACCTGAATAGTGGTATCATCTAGACAATGGGAGGAAGAGAGAAGAATGAGGAGCCATTTTATGAGAAAGTCAGTGTCTTGCTAAAAATGTCATTGAAGAGAATTGGAAATCCTATAAAAGATACAAATTGGAGGAAATATACTGTGAGGAAAAGATTGAACCAGGAGAATCTAAAGCTTTATTAACAGGACTTCTGAATTGTTTCTATGCCTTAGAGGAATGGGCTTATTGGAAAAGCTTAGGTAGTATTAATGGATAATGTATAAACTATGTGTCTGAAAGTGAACTGCATAAATTTGTAATTATGCTAGACATTTTTGCAACCTGTAGTGAAATGCAGACATCTTTCTACCCAGAATTCTCTCTGAAAGAAAGTATAGAAGTGATAGAAGGAAATACTTTTAAACACTTGTAATTTGCCCTCATCACTTCTCCATCCTCTCATAGATCACACATCAGGAAGAACTGCCAATAAGGGGCTGACAGACAGTTCTGGGATGGGGGAAGAGTGGTGACATTAGAATAGTGGACACAGTGGAAAGGGTCAAAAGGGAAACTGTGTTTACCCATTCTCACAAAGTGAATATCATGAGCAGAAATAGAGGAATATGAAATAAGAGAAAAGATAAGAAAGTAATGCTTTTTTTGTTACTAAGTTCCATCTACCCTGGATTTTCCAATTACTTCAATGTCAATAGTGTGGTCTTGAAAAATCAGACCAATGTACCTCCATTAGACGGTACTAAAGTCTCTTTAGAAATATTCCAAGGCAATGTGTTTAAATATTTAAAAACAATTTCTATAAATGACTGCTGGCCATTTGTCATAATTAAGTGTATTCATAATATAAAATAATGTTCCCATGGTCAGAAAATACGCTGACTCTGAACCTTCCTGCTGAAACAGCCTCTACTCAGGGTACTGACCTGATTATCTTCTACCTGTCTTTCATATCCATAATGGTAGATATGCGTCGTCATGTTTAAAGGTAGCAGATATCATTGTATATACACATTTAATTACTCTGTTGATGAATATCAATATTTCTAGCTCTGTTATCTTTTTAAAAACAATGATAAAAAACATACTCAAATATACAGCTTATGAGAATATTCATATATTTGCTTTAGGATACATTTCAAAAGTTGAACTTCTAAATTAAAGAAGAAATATATGTTTACTTTTTAACAAATTATCATTAACCAAAAAATCTCATTCAAAGCTCATACAAAAGATGAAAGTATAAAATTCCCTAACTCACTACTTGAACTATACAGTTTAAACATCGCCATTATCAAGTTGGTATTCAAAACTGTTCATTTATTACAAGTCACATTAAAAAATTTCCATAGATTTATTGAGTATTTGTGGTTACCCTACATTTCTTTTGTTATACATGAATTTTTATTCTATAAATTCAAGTTTTCTGCTATATTTATTTTAAGTATTTTCCTGTCTTATTTTTAGCAAATTGATATTTCCATTATTAAAGCCTTTATGTTATTCAGCATAATGCTATGATTTTTTTTGCCTGTAATATTTACAATTATTAAATTAAGTCCTTGTATACTAAATGACTGCTGTTAATTTAACTTGATTTATTTTTATCATATTATTTGAGATATAGGCAGATTGTTTATTAAAATATTGTTGATCACATATACATTTTTCAGTTATTTCTCTTGGCTTTTTAAAAGTAGATAATCAAATTAGATGCAAATAATGAGGATTCTTTTAATTTCTATATATGGTTTTCATTTTATCTGATAGTGAAAAAGAACATTTTTGTCTTCTAACTTAATTTATTTCAATATTAATTGTGAGGATGACATTAGATGTGTTATAATTTTAAAGAATGGTATTAAGGATTTTCAATCCTCTTAGGTTTTTCTGTAGTTATATAAATTTGGCAAAATAACTATGGTAGTGTCCATT
>PVJX010033163.1:0-19255 GCA_004027295.1 Dolichotis patagonum
AGAGTTTTTTTATGATTTTTTTTTTTTTTGTGGTGCTTGGAATTGAACTCATAACTTTGTGCTTGCCAGGCAGGCATCTATGCCACTGAGCTAAATCCTGGGCCCCTGTATTTTCGGTTTTTTCCCTGAATTGTTTATAATAAACTATTATAGCTTTTATAATATAATAATAATGATAGTTTAAAAGTAAATTAAAATGGCATAGTAATTTTTAATTTTTAATTCTAGATTTTAACTCTGATTTTAATCTTAATACTTTTTTCTCAAAATTTGTGCAATATTTATTACTTTTATATAAGAAAATTTATGTTTTAAAGGACATAAAATTAGCATTTCATGAATTGCTATATTTATGCACTGTGGTAACCTAATTAATAATTTTAATGTTCCTTATCTGAATAATTTGAATAAAACATTTCATTTTTCTGTTATAATTTTATTGTCATTCATGGCTTAATTTATTCAATTGATTGCATAGGTCTTTATGACATTTTTTTTTTGGTACTGGGGATTGAACTCACGACCTTGCACTTGCCAGGCAGGCGCTTATGCCACTGAGCTAAGTCCCCAGCCCTACAACATTATTTTTGTACTGTTTTGCTCAGAAAAAAAAAGGATGAAGTAAGTTAATGGCCTTTATAAATATAATTTAAATAAAGCAATTTTGCACTTCCATTTCTTCCTCACCCCTTTTGGCTATGACTTGCTCAGACTGAAAGATACAAAAAAAAATTTTTAAAAACCTTGTTAAATTTAAATTCTCCATTTACCACTCAAATAACTCGGAATGTTTGGGATCTGTTTCTTCTCTACATTGTACCCAGACAATTATTTCCCTGTAATTTTAAGTTTATATTTCTTAGCAATATTCATGCTGCAGTTCAGTGTCCTGAGAGTCAGTAAAGCCTCTTGAAAAACTGAAGACTAGCTTCTGGCATTTTGTAATTTATTATGCACAGGCAACACATGCTCATTCTATTTTTAAAAGTTCCTGGTCTAACAACCATTGCAGGCAACAAGTAGCAAATGAAAGAGCTATTTAGATTGAGACTTTTCTCACACTATCTTAGTACTTTAAACTTCTTTATTGATAGTGGCAAACAGGTTGTATCATCCTATAATGCACCTATGTGAAAATAGTGGTAAATATAGTAATGTCCTAAAATGTGCTTGATTGTGGAATACAGAGATCTTAAATAGGATCATCCTTAGAGGATTTTCTCCAGAGAAAGATGTCTCCTGTTTTAGGGCTGTGAATTTGAGAATTTAAAACTTTCTACATCTTTACTTTCCATCAATCTTTAAAACAACAGGAAGAAAATGGTTTTTAAGGTAATATTTCTTTCATATTAAAGCAAGAATAATCAAAAATACTGCAGAGAGGCTACTTAATTTTTAATTTTATGTTAGAAACCAGGTGTATTAATTACACCTGGTTAATTTTCAGTGGTTAATTTTCAGCTTGAGTGGGGAATGCCTAGCTGAATTGAGTCAGCATGGCTTTAGGCATGATAAACACACTGTAGGGAGGATGGTTGTCAGAATGCTATAAAAGGAGAATGGAAAGGAGATATTTCAGCTGATTTTCCCCAGAGAAGCTTTGGCTGTTCTCTTTGGAGGAGCTCCTTTATTTTCACCTTGGGTGTCATCTCCTGGCTTCCAACACTGATTCTTCAGTTTCCAGAACTGGTCTTTGGCCTGTTTGTCTAATTCTTGTTTCCTCTCCTAACTTCCAGACCTTCATTTTCCATTACCTACCTGGCAAATACAGTTTTAATATTGTCAAGTTGAAAATAATATATTCAAATCCATACTTACTTCTCTTTCTACATGATTTCTGTCTTCTGTTTTCATTATTTATTAATAAATATATTAATAAATGTGGTAGTCTGCCAAGCACCTGCACCTTAAACCTACCCTTTCTTTCCTATTCAGGTAAATATTAAGTTGCTGGGTTTTGCTTCCACCAGAACTTTCTGTATCTCTTTCCTCATTTTTCTTCTTATTTTTGCCATACTAATTCAAACACACTTTGCCCTCTTCCTGGACTAATGGAAGAGCCTTATATTTGGACATTATACTCCTATTCTTCCTCCTGATCCAGATTTTACATTGCTACAAAATACCACTTTACAATAAAACTTAGCATCAAATCTTTTCCTCATTCAGACTCTCAGTGGTTCATAATGGCAACTGAATGTATAATATCTCATCACCTTGATACTTAGCGTCCAATATTTGAATATGAACATACCAGGGAAGCTACAATTCTCCAGGCATGTATAGCCCTTTCTCCTCTACCACTACATGTAAATGACTGCTTCAGCTCCCCAAGCCAGGTCTTCACTTTACTTTGGAACATTCTGTTCATCTTTTCATATAGAACACCATATTATTTGTGAAACTTTGTCATTTCCATCTGATTATGAATCTCCCTTTCTGATGATTTTCATAATTTTCATTCATTTTCTTGATTTGTACTGTACCTAGTGGCACTTAGCATTAGTATACTTTGTCTATTTTTACCTCTTTAAATGACAAAATGGTCTGCTTGAAAATAGAGCATAGGGCTTACTTATCTTCATAAATTATTCATCAAAATGACTACATCTTGAATAAAATTTTTGTGTTAGTGACAAAGAATTCTCTACAAGTTTGCATGATAAAATATTGTTTATGCATGTTACATGGAATCTCAACTCTTATGAATATGTAAACATCACAGAGAAACACAGTAGCCCTGTACATTAACTACAGGAAAGATTAACAAAATGAGGGCAGAGATTTATCTGCTGCATTATGAATGGGGAAACAATTAGCAATACCTTTTTAAATTCTCCACTTCAGGTAGCTTTTTCTTAAATAGATTAAGGACCCTTGAGAACATTAAGAAACACTGACCCTTCCCTGTCTCCACCAATTTCAAGAGTCACAGACTTACATAGATCATAGAAGATGGTCATAAGCCCTAGAAGTATGAGACTATCTGTCAACCAAATCAAGTCTAAAAATTGTCCTTTTGCAGACCTCTGACATTTTTTCTCTTTAGCTTTCATTCCAAAATCCCCAACATGAAAAAGGGAGAAAGAATACAACAGCTTAAATAATGAGATGCTTGACTAAGGAAAACCATTGTGGTATTAATTTCATTTATCAAATTAGAAAATATTTAAAGCTACCACTCAAATTGAAGATTATATAACATGACCAATTGGCATTCATCCCAAGAATGCAGGGATAGTTCAATGTATGTAAATCAATAACTGTAACCCACCATATCAATAGAGCCAAAAGTAAGAATCACATAATCATCTCTATAGATGCAGAAAAAGCTTTTGATAAGGTCCAACACTCATTCATGATAAGAACCTTACAGAGAATTGGAATAGATGGCCTTTACCTCAATATGATAAAGGCCACCTATGACAAACCAACAGCCAGCATCATATTAAATGGCTAAAAACTGAAAGCCTTTACCTTAAAATCAGGCACAAGACAAGGATGTCCCCTATCACCGCTGCTATTCAACATAGTACTGGAAATACTAGCCAGAGCAATTAGACAAGAGAAAGAAAAGCAGTAATGATAGGAAAAGAGGAAGTTAAATTATCATTATTTGCAGATGACATGATACTCTATAGAAGACCCCCAAAACTCCATTGAAATACTCCTAGATGTAATAAATAAATTCAGTGATGTAGTTGGATACAAAGTCAATACTGAAAAATCAATAGCATTCCTATACAATAACAACAAAATCACTGAGAGAGAAATAAGAGAAGCTATGCCCTTCACAATAGTATCCAAAAAAATGAAATACTTAGGAATTAATCTAACAAAAGAAATAAAAGATCTATAAAGGGAAAATTATAATACCTTGAAAAAAGAAATCAAAGATGACCTCAGAAAATAGAAAGGCATCCCTTGTTCATGGATAGGAAGAATAAATATTGTGAAATGGCCATTCTACCAAAATTGTTATGCAGATTCAATGCAATCCCAATCAAAATAACAGTGGCACACCTCATAGATCTAGAGAAATCACTGCTAAAATTCATCTGGAACCAGAAGAGACCTAGAATAGCAAAGGCAATTCTAAGCAGCAAAGTCAAGGCAGGAGACATCACAATCCCTGACTTGAAATTATACTACAAAGCTACTGTAATAAAATCAACATGGTACTGGAATAAAAACAGACCTGAAGATCAATGGAATAGATTAGAAGATACAACTACAACTACAAACACACTCAACCACCTTATCTTTGATAAAGGGATCAAACATGCTCACTGGAAGAATGATAATCTCTTTAATAAATGGTGCTGGAAAAATTGGATCTCCATACGCTGAAAACTAAAACTTGACTCATGCCTATAACCATGTACTAAACTAAAGTCTAAATTATTCAAAGATCTAAATAGGTAAAAAGTAGGTAAAAATCTCAAAGATATAGGGGTAGGTAGAGAATTCATGAACAAGAATCAAACTGCATGGGAAATACTTCCCAGAATCAATAACTCGGATCACATCTTATTAAAGAGTTTCTGCATATCAAAGGAAATCACCAGCAGAGTGAAAAAAAAAACCCCACAAATTGGAGAAAAATCTTAGTGAACTGTCCCTCAGACAAAGGACTTCTTTCTAGAACATATAAAGAATTAAGAAAATCAGACCCCCCAAAATTCAAAGACCCAGTCCCAAAATGTGCATCTGAGATGAATACACAGTTCTCAGATGAAGAAATATGAATGGCAAATAAATACATGAAAAAGTGTTCAGCATCATTGGTCATTTGTGAAATGCAAATTAAAACCACACTGAGATTCCATCTCACTCCACAAAGAATGG
The DNA here is from genome assembly GCA_004027295.1 of Dolichotis patagonum. Classification (NCBI taxonomy): domain Eukaryota; kingdom Metazoa; phylum Chordata; class Mammalia; order Rodentia; family Caviidae; genus Dolichotis; species Dolichotis patagonum. The sequence continues at coordinate 4,849 of PVJX010033163.1, forward strand.
CCAGGATAAAGGAAACTACCAACAACAAATGCTGGAGAGGCTTCAGGGTAAAAGGAACTCTTCTGCACTGTTGGTGGGAGTGCACACTGGTGCAACCACTGTGGAGGTCAGTCTGGGGATTCCTCAAAAAGCTGGGATTGGAAGTCCCATTTGACCTATCTATTCCACTTCTATGCATATTCCCAGAACAACTGAAAATATCATATCACAGTGATATACGTGCACCCATGTTTATAGCAGCACAATTTGTAATAGCCAGATCTTGGAAACAACCTAAGTGCCCATCAACTGAGGAATGTATAAAAAACTTGTATTTTTATATGATGGAGTACTACTCACCTATAAAAATGATCACACTGAGATATTTATAAATAAATGGATGCAACTGGAGATCATACTCATAAGTGAAATAAATGGAACTCACATGTATAAGTATGGTATAATCTCCCTAGTGTAAGAAATGGTAAGAATACGTAAGATTTTATGGTAATCATGGTTCCCTATTATATTGATTTGAAGCCTTATAATGTTTTCATTCATTGGTTGGAGTGGTTTTATTCTGTTTTGTTTGATTTTATTATGTGTGATGGTATGAAGCCACTTTGAAGAAAACAAGATATTATGACAGCCATTGCTGATTTAATATCATCTTGCTTTGAAGTCTTACCATGCTTTTATTCTTCTATTTCCATTGGCTCTATCATGTTGTATCTTATTGGATTTTAATATTTGTGATACTATAAACAAATTTTTTATGGAAAATGAGATATTGTAGAAGCCATTGTTCATTTCCTGTTACTTGGTTTTGAATGTTTTGTAATACTTTCACTCTTGTGAATGGTTTTATACTATTTTGTTATGTTTGATACTATTGTGTGTGAAGGTGTGCTCAACTAGTTCAAAGAAAGAGACATTATGGTAGCTACTGTTAATATCCAGTTGTCATGTTGTGAAGTGTTGTGTTGTTTACATTGTTCTGTTCTGATTTGGTTTGTTCTATGCTCTTTTGTTTTATTCTTTTTAAAGTAAAAAACCCAAAGATTAAAATTTATTTTGCAACATTTAAATTTAGTTATTAAATGTTATGATTGAAATCTTAAATGTCCCCCAAAAGTCTCATGTGTTCAGAGGTGGTGCTTGTGGAAGGTGACTGGATCATGGAATGCAGGGAACTATCTATATCCCTCAGTGGATTAATCCCTTGATGATACATAACTACATGTGATGTTGGGAGGAAAGGCCTGGTCAGAAGAGATGAGGCCTGGTGAGAAAAGGTGGGTCATTGGTGCCATGATTTAGAAGGGAATAGATTCTTGTCCTTGGATTTTTCTTTATTTTACAGTTTTCTGACAAATATAAGCGGAGTGAATTTTATCTGCCATTCCCTTCCACCATGCCCTTTCTGCTTTGGAGCCAATAAACCAAACCCATGGAAACCATGAGCCAAAATAAAACACTCCTATTTTTGTGGCAGCTGTCCAATATTTTGTGCCAGTGATGAGAAAGTAACTAATATATTATGTAAAATATATTTCTTTTAAAAATGAAATAATAAATAATAAATTTAGTTACACAATGATTTTTAAGATCTGAGAACAGTTTCACTGGGCAGGAAGCACAGAACAAGAGGCTCTGTTGTAAGTAGGTAAGCAATAAAGAGTAAAAGGAGTCAGATATAAACTGCACCTCCACATAATTCACAGAGTATAAATCAGTCAAAAAACATTCACAGAAAATTTATTTTAGGCGCAAGAATGGGAAGCAATAAGTAACACGGAAATAACACTGAGCTCTTTTCCTGAGAGGTCCTGGATGTGGTAAGTCTCTGACACTGACTTCACTGGAGACTTGGTATTCAGTGGATTTGTTTGCTTCAGTATTTTAAACTCTTCCATTTCCATCTCAATGTGGAGTACAGTTCTGAACTTTTCTCCTTGGGTAACTCTCCAGTAGTCTTCTCACTCCTTGCTGTTTACGTTTGCATACTTTGAATCTCAACTGTTTTTACTAACTGATCTTATTTGTGCAAAACAAAAGGAAAGGTTCAGTTTTCTTTTTAGCCACCCTAGGTTGCTGTGACACTATGAATTAACAAACAAGCTACTCATCTATGGGTTTTCTTTTAAAAAATTAAAGCAATTAATCTGTCTGACTTGTGTTATTTACACTGTGGTAGAAAATGAATTTAATGACTGCAATTCATATGCACGTGATTTCCTATGACAAGTCTAGCAAGAGATTTCCTTGCTTTACCAAAAGGCAGCAATGACTTCACAGAGGTGTGCACTCTCCCTGCAGCAGTCTTCTGACCAACTCTGAGTGCTGAAGATATGATAGGGTGGGTGTTAGTCCTTGGTTTATAAATCAAATGGCTGAGACCGGCTTATTGGACATATACTCTCGAGTGGAGATTAATTCTCAGGAGACTGTGACAACAAAGGTTTTTAAATGAAACCTCATTTTTATCTCACATGCAGGAAAACATTGTAGCTCCTAACTCAGGCAGCCATTGATAAAAGAGATTGCAAGGTCGTTTGCCTGAGAAAAGTAAAAGTTATCCAGGGTTAAAAGCAAAATCTGTGCTTTCCCAGGTCAGACATTCTAAGAAAAGAGCTGTGAGGCTAATCGTGATTAGCAGACAGTGTCTTGAGAAAAGATAATGCAATACAATTTGGAATCTCTGAACCACTGTGGTTGTGCTGCATTATTACTTTTCAGTATGTTGAAAGTGATCTTGTTTGTCTGGGTCATTTTGTCTGCTGATTCTTTTAGATCATCCTCTATCCTCATTCTAATCCTTTTATGCATTTTTACTGTACAAGAATAATAATAGGTGTTATGTGGAGATTGATGAGTTTATTTAATTGCCAATTTTGTTATTCTCTTTGTTTCTCATTTACAAAACTTGGCAAAAAGATAGATGCCATTAACATGGTTATTTCATTGCCAGTCAAGGTCTGCTGTCACAAAAGAAGTAATACTTTACCCACAGAGTTTTGAGCTTTCTAATTACTGCAGTCATTATAGTCTTCAGCAGATAACTTTCAGACCAGTCTTTCCCCTTACTTGACCCTGCTTCCTTCCCTTCTTTCATTCCCTATCCCCTCTTCTTCCTACCCTCTTTCTCTTACAAGTTCTTTATGAACACCATGGCAGTATACTAAATACCAAAGACACAGGGATAACCATAAAGCTCTGGAGATGTAACCTTAGGAGATGTAGAGGCTCTGGAAGAAAGAAAAGATATTTGTAATTCCTTACTCAAATGTGAGTGTTTTAAAAGCATTATTACTATGAGAACAAAAACTAGAGGTTACTTACAGGTTCATAAACAAGAAATGACATTCCAATTGAGACATGATAAACTGTCCTTAGCTTAACCTACCTGTATTTTTGTTCACAGAGTATAAAGTCCTTCAATTTTAAGACCATAAAATGTTTTAAAACATAAGATTCAGAAAATACTCTAACATACAAAAAGTAGAGCTTATTCTTTAGAATATTTATATAGTGATTTCAATATTTAAGATAACATAAGGAAGGAAAACTATTTACTAGAATCTTCTATGTTTCAATAAAACATTATTATTATAAAATTAGTTTGTGAGAATAATAAATGATAATAGCTGGCTTTTAGGAGAACATGAGACAATTCTCCATACTAATTAGTAAAATGCTTGTGAATTTACAGGGATTAAAACATTGTAATATATTGATAAAAAGAAAGGTGTATGAAAGCACATGCAGTCTGAAATTATCTTGCATATATTTGACAGCACAGGCTAGGCATGGAAGAGGACTTGTTATTTCAGAGCCTTAAAAAGAAAACATTTACTATCAAGAACATATAAAGAACTAAAAAAAAAATCAGTCCTCCTACATCTAAAAACCCAATCCAAAATGGACATCTGCGATGAATACACACCTCTCAGGGAAAAATACAAACAACAAATAAATATATGAAAAAAATGTCCAAATACTGAGATTCCACTTTACCCCCAAAAGAATGGCTATCATCAAGAAATCAACAATAATAAAAGCTGGAGGAATTATGGGGGAAACTGAACCTTTATTCACTGTTGGTTGGAATGTAGGGTGGTACAATCACTGTGGAAATCAGTGTGGAGATTCCTCAAAAACAAGATTGGAGGTCCCATTTGAGCCAGCTATTCTTCTCCTGGATATTTTCCCAGAAGAATTAAAAACATTACAGTATAGTTATATATGTGAACCAATGTTCATAGCAGCCCAATTTATAATAGATAGATATTGGAAACAACCTAAATGTCCACCAATTAAGGAATGGATCAAAAAAAGATATGGTACAATGGAGTACTACTTAGCCATAAATAAGGACAAACTTGAGACTTTTCTAGGTAAATGGATGCTACTTAAGACATACTCATTGGTGAAATAAATCAGACATGCATGTGTAAACATTGTATTGTCTCACTAGAGTGAAAAGCTAAGAGAATATATATATATATATGTACACACACACACACACAGCTAAGAGAGTTATACTACTGATTTTTCTGAGTTCACTGAAGAGAAAGGTGCTGGCACTGTTCAGACAATTGAGTGCAAATGTCTTGTTCTCTGGGTGACTGATTTGGGGATCGCAATGTGCAATGCATATACTATTGTTGTCCTTTGTTGTGTTTCAAAATTTTGGGTTTTTTTTTTCCTCTTTGGAATAAAATGGATTTGGAAAAAATCACTTGACGAATTTGGAAAACAAGCATTTGATGGATTTAAAAGGATAGTAGGTATTTTTTTTTTCTTGTGCTTTCTCTGGAAAGAACTTTTTTTGTCTCAAGTATAACTCTGATCAATCAATTATTTAACATAACTAATTCATCCAGAGAAGTAGAGCTTTATTCAAAGTTTGCAAAATGAAAAAGTTGTATGAGACTAGAAATAGCTATTGGAAGATGCTTTGTTATTAATTTAAAAATACCATCTGTGCTTTTTAGCATCACTCTACTTTCAGAAATATTTTTTCTTTTTTAAAAAATTTATTTTATTTTATTTTATTTTATTTTATTTTATTTTATTTTATTTTTTTGTGCCGGGGATTGAACTCACAACTGCACACTTGCAAGGCAGGCGCTTAATGCCGCTGAGCTAAATCCTCAGCCCAAAATTTTATTTATTTAAAAAGAAAAAAAGCACAACAGAAAAAAGGTAGAAATAATACAGAATTTCAAAAAAAACCAGTAAGAAGTCACTAGTTGATAAATTACATATTGTCTTCTTAGAAATAGTTGTTCATATTACAAAATTAAGGCATAAAAAGTGGACATTCAGGCCCACAGTGAACATCTCAGGACCGGCAGCTGAGAGCTGGGGCTGCTCAGGAGAGCTAGGCCTGCCCTTCACCTGCATGGAACATGGGGACCAGCAGCTGAGAGCTGGGGCTGCTCAGGAGAGCTAGGCTCACCCTTTGCCCACAGGGAGAATCCCAAACTGGCAGCTGAGAGCTGGGGCTGCTCAGGAGAGCTAGGCTCACCCTTCACCCGCAGGGAACATGGGGACCAGCAGCTGAGGGCTGGGGCTGCTCAGGAGAGCTAGTCCCACCCTTTGCCCACAGGGAACATCCCAGACTGGCAGCTGAGATGGGGGCTGCTCAGGAGAGCTAGGCCCGTCCTTCGCCTGCAGGGAACATTGCTTGGAGAGGCAGCTGAGAGCCAGGGCTGCTCAGGAGAGCTAGGCCCACCCTTTGCCCACAGTGAACATCTCAGGACTGGCAGCTGAGATCTGAGGCTGCTCAGGAGAGCTAGGCCCACCCTTCATCCGCAGTGAACATCTCAGGACTGGCAGTTGAGATCTGGGGCTGCTCAGGAGAGCTAGGCCCACCGTTTGCCCTCAGGGAACAGTGCAGAGAACAGTGGCAGAGGGCCTGAGGTGCTGGGTCTGCCACTGCGGGGCCCACACCTCTGCCAGGAACATCTAGCAAGTCTGCCACAGGCCTGAACTGCCTGCAACCACATCTGCTGAACCTGCCCTTCCACTGGGAACATTGGACTGCAGTGGACTACCATGCTGGCTCGATGAGAGGCCCAGGAACCCCTCACCCAAACAGAAGACCTCATCAGGCTTCAGGCAGTGTGGTGAATTTGCCTCATAAAATAGAGGTCTATTTTATTGCAGTGGGTAAATAGGAGCAGAAGCGAAACTCCCTCTAAGTGTAAGACCTTGGCTAACCTGGCAAGAGAGTGGGTAACCTCCTCCCCCCACACAAAGAACATCAGACAGGTTGAGGAGTACGCCAATATTGCCCCGCATAGAGGAAATTAAAACAACTGATGAGACCTTCAGTGACACAGTAGGGCCTCAGCTGACACAAACACTATAGCCAGGGAGACCTGGTGACCTGCCACAACCTGAAGATATAACAACAGCAGGAACTAAGAGTTGCCCTACATCAATACTTCTGGGCTAGTTAGCCCAGAAAGAATATAGGACTCACCCAACAGGCATGGTAGGAGGAATTCAGGAGACTAGATCTCCTCTTCATAGTGGTACCCAGCAATTTGACAAACATCAACCACACAGTAGAACCTGGAAACACACACTACAGAAAGTTGTGACTGTTGGAATAGAAAGACCAGAAATTTACCCAAAGGTGAAAATGACTAAACGAAAAGGCAAAATGCAATCTCGAACATCTAGTCCATCAGGGGCAAGTGCAACCAATAATGAAATAGAAGACCCTAAAATTCATACACCAGAAATCTCTGAAAAGATAGCAAATGAAGTAAAGAAACAAATCCATGAGGCTATAGAGGAACTCAAATTAGAAATAATGTCTTATGTAAAGACAAAAGTAACAACCTTAGTAAATGAGCTGCTCAACATAGCTAGAGAAAAAATAGATAAGAAATTACAGGACATGGGAAATTGAAACATTGAATGAACAATGCAGAAAACAAGCTGAATCTATGAAACAAATTGAAAGAGATATGCAAGAAGCAAAAAATTGTATTGAAAGCCTGCAAAGCCGTTTAAATGAAGCTGAAGATAGAATCTCAGACCTTGAGGGCAGGATTGCAGATAGCGATCTTGAAAAGGTAGAACTTATAAAAACAACAAAGCAGCATGAAATGACAATCCAACAGCTACAAGATGATGCCAGGAGAAACAATGTTAGAGTAATAGGCATTAGTCAGGAGGCAGGAGACAATGCAAAGGATATAGCTAAGTTGTTCACAGAACTAATGGCAGAAAATTTCCCAAACATGGGAGAAAAATCAGATATACAAATAAGTGAGGCATACAGAATGCCACACAGTCATAACCAACATAAACCTACACCCAGACATATAATAATTAAGATCACAGCATAAAAACAGAATACTAAAAGCTCTTAGAGCAAAGACATAACTCACCTACCAAGGAAAGCCTATTAGAATCACAGCAGACTTCTCAGCACAAACCTTCAGGTTAAGACGAGCTTGGAGTGAAGTATTTCAAGCCCTAAAAGAAAACAACTTTCAACCCAGACTAACATACCCAGCAAAACTGTCTTTCAAATTTAATGGAGAAACAAGATACTTCCATGACAAAGAACAACTAAATAAGTTCATATCCACCAAACCAAGCTTAGAAGTACTGAAGGACATCCTAGATAGAGATAAAAATGACCACAATCTCCAGAACAACAGAAAGAAATCACCAGGCTGGACAAGACAGTAAACAAGGAAGAAAAGCAGGAAACTAACAACAGTAACACAACATGGCAAAATCAAGCCAGTACATATCAGTGATATCCATAAATATAAATGGGCTGAATTTACAGATCAAAAGAAACAGGTTGACAGAATGGATCAAGAAACAGGATCCCACAATATGCTGTATACAAGAAATGCATCTGACTCAAAAAGAAACTCATAGATTAAAAGTCAAAGGATGGAAAACAGTATTCCATGCAACAGGAACCCAGAAAAAAGCAGGGGTAACTATTCGATTTGCAGACAATGTCAACTTCAAACCTAATATGATTAAAAGAGACAAAGAAGGTCACTACATATTCGTACGTGGAAAAATTCAAGACAAAGAACTAATAATTATAAATATATATGCACCAAACACAGGAACACCCAACTATATAAGACAGATACTAAAGGACATGAAAAACCAAATACACAAGAACACAATTATTGCAAGTGACCTTAACAGCCCACTGTCACAAAGAGATAGATCAACTAGAAAAAAAATCAGCAAAGAAATAATAGAATTGAATTATACCTGTGAGCAATTGGACTTAGTAGATGTTTACAGAGTGTTCCACCCAACCACATCAGAATACATGCTCTTCTCAGCTGCCCAGGGATATTCTCCAAAATAGACCATGTATTATCCCATAAAACATTCTTAAGTAAATGCAAAGGTATTGAAATTATCCCATGCATACTATCAGACCATAGCACACTGAAACTGGAAATTAATGGCAAAAGAAATTGCAGGACAGGCATAAATACATGGAAATTAAATAACAAACTTTTGAACAACCATTGGGCTGCAGAGGAAATTAAAGAAGAAATAAAGCAATACCTACAATTCAATGAAAATGCAGAAACAACCTATTGTAATCTGTGGAATGCAGTGAAAGCTGTCTTAAGAGGGAAATATATAGCAATAAATTGTCATATCAAGAAAACAGAACAAGCACAAATAAATAATCTAATGCTTCATCTCAAGCTTCTAGAAAAAGAAGAGCAAGTTAAATTTAAAATCAAAGAAGAGAGGAAATAGTAAAGATTAGAGAAGAAATCAATGTAATTGAAACTAAAAAATACAAAAAATTAATGAATCAAAAAGCTGTTTTTTTGAGAGAATAAACAAAATTGACAAACCTCTAGCAAACCTTAATCAAGAAAAAGAAAGAAAAAACCCAAATTCATGCAATAAGGACTGAAAAAGGGGAGATTACTACAGATCCCATGGAAATTCAAAAGATCACGAATACCTACTTTGAAAATCTCTACTCACATACAATGGAAAACACAGAGGAAATGGACAAATTTCTAGAAACATATGAACTACCAAAGCTCAACCAAGAAGATATAGCAATTTTGAATAACCCAATATCAGCTATTGAAATTGAAAATGTAATAAAAAACTTACCAACAAAGAAAAGCCCAGGTCCTGATGGATTTATAGCTAAATTCTATAAGAAATTTAGAGAAGACTTGATGCCAATACTCCTTAAATTCTTCAATGAAATTGAAAAGAAAGCAATCTTCCCTAATTCATTCCTGGAAGCAAGTATTACTCTGATACCTAAACCAGAGAGAGACCCAAGCAAAAATGAGAACTATAGGCCAGTCTCACTAATGAATGTAAATGCAAAGATTCTCAATAAGATACTAGCAAATAGGATGCAGCAAATCATCAAGAAGATTATACATCATGACCAAGTGGGGTTCATTCCAGGAATGCAGGGATGGTTTAACATATGCAAATCAATAAATGTAATACACCACATCAACAAAGCCAAAAACAAAAACCACATGGTCATCTCAATTGATGCAGAAAAAGCTTTCAATAAAGTCTAACACATGTTCATGATTAAAAGTCTTCAGAAACTTGGAATACATGATGTCTACCTCAACCTTATAAAGGCCATCTATGACAAACAACAGCCAACATTATACCAAATGGACAAAAACTGAAAGCTTTCACTTTAAAATCAGGAACAAGACAAGGATGGACCACTATCGCCATTCCTTTTCAATATAGTTCAGGAAACACTAGCCAGGGCAATCAAGCAAGAGAGAGAAATAAAAGGAATAAAGATAGGAAAGGAAGAAGTTAAATTATCACTATTTGCAGATGACATGATACTCTATATAGAAGACCCAAAAAACTCCATTAAAGGCTGGGCATGCCTGTGCACTGCTGCCCCCCCCCAAAACCACAGCGTAGATGAAGGTACCACGTGGAGTAAGAGGCTGAGCTCTGCCCTGGCTTGTGCTGCTGGGCTGACTCACACCCCTCTTCCACCCCCACTGCCACTCTTGCAGTACAAAGGAAGGCGCCATGTGGAGAAAACCACAGACCTTCACCCCGGCTCATACTGCTGGGTGTGCCTGCGCACTGCTGCACACCCCACCCCTACAGCGTAGAGGAAGGTGCCATGCAGGGTAAGTGGCCAAGCTCCGCCCTGGCTCCCACTGCTGGGCTGGCCCACACCCCTCTGCTCCCTCCACCGCCACCTTTGCAGCAAGGAGGAAGGTGTCACGCAGAGGAAATCACCAAGCTCAGCCCAGGTTCAGGCCACTGGTCATGCCTGCATGCCTCAGTACCTCCCCACTACTGCCACCCAAAAGGAAGACCACTGAGCTCAACCCCGACTCAGGCAGCTGAGCCAGACCTGCCTGAGTCAATGCCCTCCCATTGCCGCCACACAGATGATGACTGCCATATCTCCTCCAGGCCGAGGCCACTGAACTGTGCCTGTGACCCAGCATGCTCCTCCCATGTGCTGACATAGTGGACTGCCACACCCACCCTGGATCAGCCTGCTGCCCTCGGCTACCCTACCCATATCTTAAACCAAGCCCTGCTGTGAATGTTTGGCTCTCACTCTCCCTCCCAGATCATTGAACTGCAGTGGATTGGCAGTGCTGGTTCGACAGGAGACTTGGTGGCCCCTCCCCCAGACAGAATACCTTGGTAAGTTCCAATCACTATGTACCCAACAATTGGGTGGACATCAACCACAGAGTAGGACCCTAGAATAAAACATGTGAATGAAGAAGCAGGAGTCAAAACAAAGGAATTGCAAAGGCTATTCACAGAAATCATTAAGGAAAATTTCCCAAGCATAGAAAAAGGAAATGATATGCAGATGTATGAAGCATACAGAGCTCCAGGGACCTACAACCAAAACAGAGCTACACCCAGACACATAATAATCAAGATCCCAGAAATTCATTATAAGAACAGAATATTAAAAGCCATCAGAGAAAAGAAACAGATCATCTATAAAAGAAAACCCATCACAATCATGGCAGACTTCTCGACAACAGAGCATCAAGTCAAGAAGAGCTTGGAGTGAAGAAATTCAAGCCCTAAAGGAGAGCAACCTCCAGCCCAGATTGATGTATCCTGTAAAACTATCTATAGAAATTAATGGAGAAGGAAGATGCTTCCATGACAAAGAGGAACTGGGAGAATTTGTGACCACCAATCCAACCCTACAAACAACACTGAAGGACATTGTAGAGAGAGAAAAAAAGAATACGAGCATTTCAGGAACAGTGGCATTCTCAGGAACAGTGGCATTCTTTTTCAATACAGTGAATTTCACTGGTTTTTGAAGTGTTTCCATGGTAAAGCACAAGAAATTGCAAAGCCTGTGTTTTACAAAAATCATGTCACACTGTGATGAGTAAGCAAACCCACTTTCTAGGAAAGAATAACCGTGAGTTGCTACTGACCTCTCTTTCAGCACAGTGCGTTTCACTGGTGTTTGAGGTTTTTCTAATAAAAATCTCAAGAACTATACAGCAGTTTTTTTCCCTAATCTTCACTCTGGTGAATAAGCAAATCCACATTGTAATACAGAATAACCGTGAATTGCTATTGAATGCTCTTTCAACACAGTGAGTTTCACTTGCGTCTAAAGTGTTTCCATTGTGAAGCATTAGAATTTCAAAGCCTGCGTTTTACAAAAATCATGTCACACTGTGGTGAATAGGCACATCCACATTCTAATACAATATAACAGTCACTGCTACTGAAAGCTGTTTCAGTACAGTGTGTTTCACTTGAGTTTCCAGTGTTTCCATTGTAAAACAAGAATTACACAGCATGCCTTTTACAAAAATTATATCACACTGTGGTGAATAAGAAAACCCACTTTCCAAGAAAGAACAACCGTGAATTGCTACTGAATGCTCTTTCAGCACAGTGCATGTCACTTGGGTTTCACCTATTTCTCATGTAAAGCACAGGAAATACACAGCGGGTTTTTTCAGAAAATCATGGCACATTTTGGTGAATGAGCAAATCCACTTTGTAATACAGAATAACTGTCATTGCTACTGAATGCTCTTTCAGCACAGTGCATTTCACTTGAGTTTGATGTATTTCTGATGTAAAACACAAGAATTTTTCCGAAAAACATGGCACACTGCAGTGAAAAAGGGAATCCACTATGTAATGCAGAATAACCGTCATTGCTACTGAATGCTCTTTCAGCACACTGAGTTTCACTGGTGTCTGAAGTTTTTCCATTGTAAAGCACAAGAATTGAAACCTGCTTTTTCTAAAATATATGTCACGCTGTGGTTAATAAGCAAACCCACTTTCTCAGAAGGAACAACCATAAGTTGCTACTGACCACTCTTTCAGCACAGTGCTTTCAGGACAGTGCCTTTCACTGGTGTTTGAGGTTTTTCTAATGTAAATCTCAAGAACTGTACTGCAATTTTTTTCCCTAAGTTAAGTCAGTCACTCTGGTGAATAAGCAAATCCACTTTATAATACCAAACAACCGTGAATTGCTACTGAATGCTCTTTCAGCACAGTGCATTTCACTTTTGTTTGACGTATTTCTGATGTAAAGCACAAGAATTACACGGTAAGCTTTTTCCAAAAAACATGGCACACTGTGGTGAAAAAGCGAATCCACTTTGTAATACAGAGTAACCATCATTGCTACTGAATGCTCTTTCAGCACAGTGAGTTTCACTTGTGTTTCAATTATTTCTAATGTAAATCACAACAATTACACAGTAGGTTTCTGTCCCTAAGTCAAGTCACTGTGTGGTGAATAAGCAAATGCACTTTCTAATACACAATAGCCTTGAATTGCTACTGCATGTTCTTTCAATATAGTAAGTTTCACTGTTTTTTGAAGTGTTTCCATTGTAAGGCACAAGAATTGCAAAGCCTGCATTTTCCAAAAATCATGTCACACTGTGGTGAATAAGCACCTCCACACTCTAATACAACATAATCGTCACTGCTACTGAAAGCTGTTAAAGTACAGTGAGTTTCACTTGTGTTTCAAGTGTTTCCATCGTAAATCACAAGAATTACAAAGCATGCCTTTTCCTAAAATTATGTCACACTGTGGTGAATAAGAAAACCCACTTTCTAAGAAAGAACAACCATGAATTGCTACTGAATGCTCTTTCAGCACAGTGCATGTCACTTCCGATTGATGTATTTCTAATGTAAACCAGAAGAATTACACATTAGGTTTTTCCGAAAATCATGGCAGACTGTGGAGAATAAGCAAATCCACATTGTAATACAGAATAACCATCATTGCTACTCAATGCTCTTTCAGCACAATGAGTTTCACTGATATCTGAAGTGTTTCCATTGTAAAGCAGAAGAATGGCAAAGCCTGCTTTTTCCAAAAGCATGTCACACTGTGGTGAATAAGCAAACCCTCTTTCTAGGAAAGAACAACTGTGAGTTGCTACAGAATGCTCTTTCAGAACAGTGCATTTCCCTTGAGTTTGAGGTATTTCTGATGTAAAGCACAAATATTACACAGTAACCTTTTCCGAAAAACATGGCACACTATGATGAAAAAGCGAATCAACTTTGTAATACACAATAACCGTTATTGCTACTGAATGCTATTTGAGCATAGTGAGTTTCACTGGTGTCTGAAGTGTTTCCTTGTAAAGCACAAGAATTAGTGAGACAGAAGACTATGCTGTATCAGAGAAGTTTCTGTGAAATTCGAGTTTCTGGGCAGTGGTGCTGGGAGTCTCACAAATGCCTTGCTGATACATGCAGATGGGCGGCAGCGCCAGCAGTGGCGGCACAGTGCAGAGCTCATACCGCCACTTAGCAGCAGTTGAAGCAGAGGCACCCCCACCATCACTGCCTTTGTGCTTCCTCTGCTCTTCCTCCATTATCTCACACCATGACTGGTCAGCTGACTGAACAGCAGATTGCTGCATGCAAGGAAGCTTTCTCTATTTGATAAAGATGGCGATGGCACCATCACAACAAAGGAACTAGGAACTGTCATGAGATCATTGGGTCAAAACCCAGCAGAAGCTGAACTGCAGGATATGACCAACGAAGTGGATGCTGATGGTAATGGCACCATTGACTTCCCAGAATTTTTGACTATGATAGTTAGAAAAATGAAAGATACAAATAGCGAGGAAGAAGCCTGTGAGGCATTCTGAGTCTGACAAGGATGGAAATGGTTATCTCAGTGCAGCAGAGCTACATCATGTCATGACAAACTTAGGAGAAAAACTAACTGATAAAGAAGTAGATGAACAGATCAAAGAAGCAGATATTGATGGAGATGGACATGTCAGCAATGAAGAATTCGTACAGATGATGACTGCAAAATGAAGACCTACTTTCAACTACCTTTTCCCCTCCTCTAGAAGAATCAAATTGAATCTTACTTACCTCT
>PVJX010033164.1:0-19879 GCA_004027295.1 Dolichotis patagonum
TGTTTGGAGTTCTATATGCTTCACTTATCCAGATGTCAGTTTCTCTTCTGATGTTTGGGAAGTTTTCAGCTATTACTTCTGTAAATATCCTCTTGATATCATTTGGGCTGTCCCCTTCTTTTTCATTTATCCCTATTAATCTTATGTTATTTTTCTATGCATCATCTTGCAGGTGTTGAATTGTTATTTCCTGATTCTTTGTTATTTTTAAAAGATCTTGTCTTTCCTGCTCACTGGCTGAAACCTTATCTTTGAGGTCTGAAATTCTGTCTTCACTTTCATTGAGGCGATTTTTACAGCTTTCAATAGAATTTTTGATTTCCTGTATACCTCTTTGAATCTGCTTTATGCATCCTGTTTGTTTCTTATATTGTTCTTTCAGGGATTCTATCTGTTTGCTTTGTTCCTCTAATTATTTAGCTGTGTTTTCACTAGATGCGCTCACTATTTCTTTCACTATTTTTATCAATTCTTCTTTTACCTGGGCAAGTATTTCTGATTTGAATTTCTCCATAGCTTTCCCTATTTGCATATTCATTTCATTTGATATCATTTCAGACATTTCAGGTGTATGGCTTCTTTTTTCTTCTATGTACATGGCTTGTAAGCTTTCTTGGGGAGGGCTAGGGCTTTGAGCCTGCCTTTTCATCTTTCCTTTTGTCATTTTTCTATATTTCCTTACTTTGAGTGGTGTTCCAAAGCTTTCTTTGCATGTGTGGCAAATTACCTCTTACACCCTCAGTTCCTGGAGGGGCAGTGGCTCCCCCACAGGCTCTTGGCCTCCTCACAGGGTCCTAACTCTCCTCTGTGGGCTCCTGGCTCTCTAATTTGTAAGGGGAATGCTGGGTGTGGTCAGCCTGGAGCCTGTGGAATCTCAGGCAGGCCAGGCCATCGTGCTTTATCCCAGGCAGGTCTCCAGGAGGTTCCATGCAAGTGAAGGGTGGGCCTACAGGTCCCAAAGAGTCAGGCCAAAATGCTGGTTTCTGCAAGTTTCCTGCTCCCAAACAGACCTGGCCAAGATGCCAGTCTCCACAATATCCCCAATCCAAACAGCCCGGGCCACTCTGCAGGTCCCATAGGTTTGGGTCCCAAAGAGACAGGCCTCGATGCTGGTCTCTGGGAGACTTCCTGGGGGTGAAGGTCGGGGCTACGGCCCCAAACAGACCTGGCCTAGATGCCAGTCTCCGGGCAGTTCCCTGTGGATGAAGGGCGGGCCTACCAGTCCCAAACAGTTGCGCCGAGATGCAGGTCTGTGCAGACTTTCAATCCAAACAGCCCAGGCCACTCTGCAGGTCCCAGAGGTTCAGGTCCCAAACAGACAGGCCCAGGAATTTTATGTTTTGGTGGGAGCCTTGGTATGTGGAAGGCTGCTATATGAAATGAGACAGAAATAATAGAATTATATTTTATTTTCTTACAAAAATGAAGGCCCAAAATACGGTTTGCTGAAGTACCTATGGGAGAAATGATGAATTATTTTTTGAGCAACAGTAGTTATAGGTGTTAATGCAAGAAACTATGAAAGGAAGTTATTTAAATGTACTTTTAGAAAAGGAAAATCTTAGCAACCAAACATGAATTTTAATTTGGCATTTTTTACAACTGTGCATATCCCAAAATAAATGACTAACACTTTTTTACAGAACATAATTCAAACTTCTGTTGGCATTTAGGAATGCTTCTAAGAAATAGTTGAATGAAACATTTAGTATAACAAATCTGAAAGACTTCATAATTCTGATTTACAGCATGAAAGGCAATCAGTCTATTTAAAACCATTACCAGGGATAAAATACACTTTAAAAACATATACATTTATTCTGGTGGTACCGCTTTTTAGCTAAAGTAATTATTTTGGCACAATGTGAACAATGAGTGCAACTGTCTGCTTTTTCTCAAAATATCTAAGACCAACATCATTATTTACACACTTAAAAGATCAATAAAGGCTCTCAGAGACAAAGTTCTCACATTCAATAAATTTAAGGTTTTCTAGATAAAAATAATTATTAATAAATTTTAAAGTTGGATTTATATTTAGGATTAAAATCAGGACAAGAAACAGATCTGCTTCTTCAGTTTTACCAGTGTAATTTAAGAGACTATCATTAACATTTGGGGCTTCCTGCAGCACATGATTTATGAATAAAGGAGATGGAATGCATATCTTTGTATCTTTTAAAATTAAGTTTATTGGCACAATTTAGATATACGTAATGATCATATTCACAACAGTGAATTTGTGCCTATAAATGATATGTCTTGATTCTTCTTTTTTCCCAATCACTTCCTCTCACTTCAACCTTTTTTCCCCTTCTTATTTACAAAGTTTTTTTTCCATTTTATCCTTCTTTCATCATTTGTTTTTCTTTTCCCTTCTTTCCTTTCCCCTATGTCATCCCTATTTCCCCTTTCTTCTGAATCATTTCTTCCTTTTCTCAATTACTATTATACACTTTAGTCCTTAATTATAGGTTCTCACACAACAGAAATAATGTGATATTTTCCTATGCATGACTGATTTATTTTACTTAAAAATATGGTCTCAAAGTGCATCCATTTACCTAGACATATTTCTAGTTTATCCTTCCTTATAGCATAGTAGTACTCTATTGTGTATAAAAAAGCATATCCTTTTTATCCATTCCTCAGTTGAAGGACACTTGGGTTGTTTCCAAGATTTAGCCATTACAAATTGTGCTGCTATAAACATGAGTGCACACATATCTCTGTGGTGTGATGTTTTTAATTTTTCCAGGAAAGTAACCAGAAGGGAAATACTTGGGTCAAATGGAACTTCTAATCTTTTTTTTTTTTTTTGAGGAATCTACATACTGATTTCCCCAGTGGTTTCATCAGTCTACAGTCCCACCAGCAGTGGAAAAGTGTTCCTTTTTCTCTGCAACCCCTCCACCATTTGTTATTGATTTACTTTTTGATAATAGCCATTCTTTCTGGAGTAAGGTGAAATCTTAGTGTTGTTTTAATTTGCATCTCTCAAATGATCAGTGACGTTGAATATGTTTTCATATATTTATTTGTTGATTGTATTTCTTTCTCTGAGAAGTGGGTATTCATCTCAGATGCCCATTTTTAGATTGGGTCATTGAATTTGGGGAATCTGACTTTTTTTTCAATTCTCTGTATGTTCTAGATAATAGTCCCTTGTCTGAAGGACAACTGGGTAAAATTTTTTCCCACTTTGTGGGTTGTTTTTTCACTGTATTGGTGTGCAAAAGATTTTTAAGGGGATGAAATCCCAGTTGTTGATTGTATGTATGATTTCCGTGTGGCCAGGGTTTTGTTCATGAAATCTTTGTCTATACTTATGTCTTCAAGAGTTTTCCCTATTCTTTCTTCCAGTAGATTTCGTGTTTCTATTTTAATGTTTATATCTTTGAAACATTTCAATTTTGGTGCATGGTGATAGACATGGGTCTAATTTTAGTCTTTAGCAGGTGACAAACCACTTTTTCCAGTGTCATTTATTGAAAAGACTTTCTTCCAGTAAACATGTTTGGCGCCTTTGTTGTAGATAAGGTGGCTGAGAGTGTTTGTAGTTGTTTCTGGATTTCCTAATGTTTTCCATGGATCCTCAGGTCTGTTTTTCCTCAGTACCATGCTGTTTTTATAACAGCAGCTTTACAGTATAATTTCAAGTAAGCGATTGTGATGTTCCCTGCCTTGCCTTTGTTGTCTAAAATTGTTTTTGCTATTATAGGTCTCTTCTAGTTCCAAATGAATTTTAGGAATGTTTTCTCTTATTCTGTGAGGTATACTAATGGTATTTTGACTGGAATTGCATTAAATCTGTATAACAATTTTGGAATAAGGTCACTTTCACTGTATTGGTTCTTCCTATTGATGAGCAAGGGATACATTTCTGTTTGCTGATATTCCCTTCACTCTCCTTTGTCAGAGTACAATAACTATCAATGTAGACCTTTCACTTCCTTTGTTATATTGGTTCCCAAGTATTTTATTTTTTGGTGCTATTTTGAAAGGTGCTTTTTTCCCCTTAATTTCTTTCTCAGAATGATGTTGTCTGTGCACAGGAATGCTATTTATTGTTGAGCATCAATTTTGTATTCAGCTATGTTACTGAATTAGATGTAATTATCAAATGTGCAAGTCTTTTTGGTGGATTTTTAAGCACTTCTATGTGGAAAATCATGTCATCTGCAAATAATGATAATTTAACTTCTTCATTTCTTGTCTTTTTCCTTTTTTTTCTTTCTCCTGTCTAATTTCTCTGGCTAATTTTTCCAGAACTATAGTGAATAAGAGTGGTGACAGTGGGTATCGTTGTGTTCTTGAGTTTTGAGTGAAAGCTTTCAGTTTTTGTTAATTTAGAGTATGATGTTGGTTGACATAGGTGTTTGACATAGGTGTCTTTCATTAGATTGAAATAAAGAACATCTGTTTCAATTTTCTGTAGGTTTTTTTTTCATGAATGGGTATTGGACTTTGTAAAACTCTTTTGCTGCATCTATTAAGATAATTATGTGATTTTTGCCTTTGTCACTGTTGATTTGGTATATTACATTTATTGAGTTGTGTATGTTGAACCATCCCTGCCTTCCTTGGTCATACAGAATAATCTTTTCAATTATTTGCCACATTCTGTTTGCCAGCATCTTGTTGAAGAGTTTTGATTTTATGTTCATTAGGGAGAATGCCCTGTAGTTCTGTTTTTTAGTTGGGTTTTTCTCTGTTAAAGCATAATACAAGCTTCCAGGAAGAATTTGAGAGTATTGCTTTCCTTTCAATTTAAGGAGTTTAAACATTAGATCTTACATGGCTTTATACTAGTATCAAGGACTCCCCTGGAAATGTCTCCTCCTCAGAGATGTCTTCAAGGTGTAAGCAGTTCTTTGTCTTTGTGTTTATCCCAAGATCCTGCCTTCCCAGTTTGTTAAGTATGAGAAGTTGCTATCTCAGTGCCCCATCTTTGGTACTGGATTGTGGTGATGGTTATTACCCCAGACACTCATGGTGTTGTCATACACAGAGGAAAACTAATTACAACATGTATGGGATCCTGGCTAAAGTAATCCCAATTAGCAATAATAGCAGTATCAAATACCATCTAGCAACTGACAAACTGTGATAACTTAATTTGGTACCTCAAAGTACAGAAGTAAGCTCTACAGCTATATAACAAAATCCAACATATATCAAGAACTTATATGAAATAAATTTCCCCTTGATAGATTAATTTTATACTGATTGGGGGATATTTATGAAGCATAATGAAACAAACAGGAGATGAATGAGGAGAAATATAATAGAAGCAAGCCTGTAAGGCCAAGGTTGGTCATTCATGTTTAGGGAACCTGGAGGGGGCACAGGAAAGAAAGAATGAAAGAGAAAGCAAAAGAATATTGAAACAAGCAGAAAGAGAAGACACTGTGTTTACTCATGTGAAAGTATTATAAAATGAAGAGATATTGTTGAGGGAAGAGAGAAAGAAGACAAATAGAGCAAAATAAAAACTCAAGGTAAGAAACCTAAATAGTGAAAAATAAGAAAAAGATTAATAAATAGTAATTAATAAATAGTAAAAAATAATCAAAAAGATTAATTAAAAAAACCAAACCAAAGTTAACAAACAGAACTAAATCACTGCAACCAGATTATAAAAGGAAAACCAGTCAAACAAAGAAAAAGAAAAATAGTAAAATTGCCCTGGTGTCCACAGTTGTGTGGTAGTGTCCAAGTTGGATCCCAGAAATGTACTCTGCAACCCTTCCAAGTTGCAAAAGGATTTGTTCTGGGCATGGGGCTGATGTTGGCCTCTGGATGTGGGGGCTTGGACAGTTTTTAACTGCCAATATTTTGGTGTTCATGTCTCCTTGTTGCAATCTGCTCTGTGGCACTCTTCCAGTTGTAGTGGTGCCCTCATGTAGGGAAAGGCAGTGAGTTGCTCCCAGACCTGTGTACATTTGACTCCATCCGAATCTCATAGAGCTTCCTCTTTTCCAGACCACTGGCTCCTTTTGCCAGCTGGTTGTAGGGTAGGAGGAGTATCCTTGACCCTCTGCATGGCAAGGCTGCTCGGCTGCTTGCCTGCTTGTACTGCTGGGCTAAGGTGGTCACCGGAGCAGAGTCTGGGTGGTCCCAGCTCCTACATCTCAGGAGAATTCTCCCTCATCTGCTTCCCAGCTTTCAGCAGTCCACTCTGACTGGATGGCTCTTCTTTCCTTCTTCCACTCCCAGACTTTGGCAGTGAAGAAAACAAGGATAGTTTTACTATCAGGGTTTTCCCTGAATCTCCCACCTCACTTACCAACTGCTGCTTCTGTGGGACTTCTCCAGAAACACTATCCTGTCATGTGCTGGGCCTGCTCCACTGGGGCTTGGAGAATGGGGTGCTCTGGGCCTGTTCTCCTAGGGTGAAATGCACACTTGGTACCTTTGTATTCTTAAAACTAGCCAATTGGATGAGGGAAGAGGTAATCTTTTAAGATGCTGATAACTTTTAAAATATTATTTCTGGTCATTTTTTTTTAAAAAGTATATGTTCATTTGCCCAACTTATTGATTGAGTTTAACTTTGGTGTTGATTTTTTGTGTTTTTAAAAATGTGTTCTGGATAATAAACTTCCAACAGAAGAGTAGCTGGCAAAGATTTTTTTCCATTCTGTATGCTATCTTTTTAACTGTTTTCCTTTGCTTTGGAGAAGCACTACTATACGCCCATTTGTTAATTCTTTCTGTTATCTCCTGTGTTAATGGAGTCCTCTTTAGGAAGTTTTTGCCTATTATTCTGTTTGGTTGCCATAGACTGTGAATATCAACACTTGCCTGCTAATTTGAGGACTATTTAAGAAAGGAAATTTTCATTAATATCTTTTTGTTGCTGCTATTTCTTTTGTTTTTGATATTATCTATATAATTCTTTTTCTTCTTCCCTTCTTTCACATTTTAACTTTTCTCTTGCACTCATTTTTCTCTTTATGGATTTAAAACATTTGTTTTCACTTTGTATTTTATTCTAGACTTTTTTATTTTGGTTTATGATATTGGTAGTGTTGGTTATTACTTTCTTTCTTCATCTGGTATGTTTTTTATTTTCTTCTTTTCACCTTTTCTCTTTGACATGCTAGGGACTGAGCCTGACACTTCAGTCACCTTGAGCGTTCACATTTTGGACTATACTCCCAGTACATCTGAGTGGTACTATACCTTGCTCAAAACATGATCTGCCTCCTCTTGAATCTTGGCAGTATAGTCACTGTGTGAATGGGGACGGGTGCTCCAGCTGACATCCTTTCCTACATCAGACATGGAAATGGGGGTGGTGTTCTGAAATCCACCTGAACACTTACGTGTCTGGAGAACAGACAGAAATAACATAAGTTTTGTGGGCTCTACATTTATAAGGGATTTCATCATTGATTGTTCCTGTAAGTTATCAGATCATACATTGCTAAAAATATTCAAGCTATACATCATAGGTCTATGATCTGAGCCCTGTTACTTTCCATGAAAGAACTGCAGCTACATTAGTGCCTGATCAGAGGATAAAAGTCCTGGCCGTGTAGCAGAATTGTTTCAATATCAGTAATGAAACCCCTGCTACTTTATAGGATCTTTCATTCTAACTTCATATCCCACATAATATGCTTTCTAAACCACATCCACATTTTTTTGTACTGGAAATCAAACTCATGCTTGCCAGGCAAACACTGTGCCACTGAGCTATATCCCTGGTCCCTTCCCCCACTTTGAACTATTAGAAGGATTGCAGTCTTAAAAGATCTACAGAGAAATTTGGTCCCTTATTCTCCAGTACATGACATTGCATTAAAAGCCATTTATAATAGTCAAATAAGCTCAGGGGAAGCTACACTACCAAGACCAAACCTACTGCATTTATACTCAGCACTACATAACAAATGGGCTTCATATTGTCAAGAGAAGAATGCTTACTGAAAATTCCCTCACAGCAAAATTAAAGAAATAGCCATTTTAACAGCTGTGAAAACCTCAACATAGAAGCACAATTTCCCAACTTGTTCTCAGGACCAAAGCTTCCCCCACTGCCTGCCTTTGAGAAGCTCAAAGTTCACTGAATTAGAGTATTACAAGAAGAAAATCTTATGTAAGAAGTTGGATGAATTTAAGGCTGTCTGTAATCTGAGCATTGGGTGTGGACTATTCAAATAATAGGAGATAAACTCTGAGTAGGTGTGACTTGCAGATTTTAAGAGGTACTGAGTGAGGTCTTTGGAAGAGACAAAGATTTTTTTCTTTTTTTGTCATTTTAGACTATTTAATTAGATTGTGTGGGTGGGACTCTGGGACAGGTCTCCAGCTCTCAGGCAGGACCACGCACTAGTTTGGAACAGAAAAGAAAGCACATCAGCCCTTGAGCTGCTATCCTTCCCTCCATGATGTGGTTTTATGTTCTGGTCTTTGTCTCACTCACTGCTTGCACATCTTGGGGTAAGTGCTTCTGAAATATAATCAAAGGGAGCTGGGGGAGGCATATTTACTAGTCCTTGTTTTGGGTCAAGGATGTTGGAGATGTGCACAGAAGAAACACATGACAAGTCTGGTTCCACAGTGGTGGTGCCCACCTTCTTGACTAGAGTGTGGATGTGGAATCAGCCTATCTAGGAGGAAACTCTAACTTAAGATCCAGCTATGGGCAATAGACATAAGAGGACCAGGAGATAACTTACAGTTCACGCAAGAGGAAGTAAGTAAGTTTATTTTCCCATTGATTCCCAGATCTATATGGGTCATGATGGTGGTTAATAGAACATTAAATGCATGCATTCAGGAGTTAGAGTGAGTGTCTAAATTTCAGATCAGCACTTTTGGATTGGGTGCCCTTAGGCAAGGTACTTAAATTTGCTATGCTTCAGTCACCCCATCTCTAGAATATGGGTTGACAGTGGTGCCTACTTCATTGGGCTATAGTGAGGACAAAATAGATTCTTGTTTCTAAAGCAGTATTGAGGCTGCCCAATCAGAAAAGATGTGAGGAAGGGGAGTTGATTTAAAATGGAGTGCATTAATAGGAAATTTATCGTGTGTTAAATCAGACCATGATTCACTGGCCACTGAAAAGGACATTTACATTTCCTAAAGGACAAATCACACACTGGGACAGGGAGCACAAGAGGAAAAGCACAGAATCCATCAGGAGGCAGAGAAGAGGGGGAATTTGGGGAAAGGCCTTTGATAAGGATTCAGCTGGAAGGAAGAGAAATGCAGAGAAAGTTGGAATTGTGTTGTTGGAAATTGGGAGGTAGGGGCTGTGCTAGCTGCTTGGATTCTGGATCTGGGTGACTGAGGCAGGTGTGTGTTGGTCCTGTGTCTAATAACCAGATATAAGAGTGGGTTAGGGTATAGACTACACATTGGTTGGACCCTAGGAGCAACAGTGCCTGTAGTATCAGCAAAGCTTCTAAGATTAGCATATCAGACATAGAAAACAAATCCATTGTATGTCAGGGCTATAACAAGGTACCTGAACATACATCTGTGCCATTTTACGGACAGAGAAATTGAGACTCACAGCATGATGTAGTCTTCCAAGGACAGCTGGAAAATCATGCTTGGGTCTATCTCTAACTCCTGAAGTTAAACCAGGGCTCAGACATCAGTGCCCTGATCATCCAGATTGTATCATCTGTTTTGCAGTGTGATACAGCGAGAGGCCTGAAACAGGTATAAGAAGGGATCCAGAGGTAGAGTGAAGCATTCTTTTCCCTGGTTACCCTGGACATGCAAACACATTTCCATCTTTAGGAAGGCTGTATGCTCTGATTCTAAATCCTGTGTGCTCTTCTGCTCAGTGGGCATATTAACATATACAGCAAGGCATTTTGTAGAAATAGTATAAATAAAATTTCATGGTTTTCAAACACACAGTAAGTGCTCACCACATGCAAACTCCATGCGACATAAATGGTAACTGTTGTGTCATTCTTGTTTGTCTCTGTTGCTCTGTGCAATCATATTTTTACCTAGGACAGTGTGAAGGTTATCACTGGGTTCCACCTAACTCATCTAGTTTGAAGGTCATCATTGATTTAACACATACCACATCTAGTGTGTGTTTAGACTTGATTCTCCCTGACTTCTTTGAAGCACTCAGCACTTCTGGGGATCCCTCCTTCTTCCTGGGCTTTCCTGATGCAGTGTCCTTCTCCTGTCTTACTCTGGTAGGAGCTCTGTCTCAGCTGAAGCTGTCTCTGAACTTTATTTTCAGCTTGTTCTTTTCTCTCACATGGGATCCCCTCATGATGTGCACCCACACATTCACGAGGATGCCACTGCCTGTCCCTGACCACTTTCTTTCAGTCCTGCGGTAACCTCGTCCTGTGGCATTTTCTTACTAGGATTCACACTGACTTCCCCACTGAATATGTCTAACATGGAAGCAGCATCTTATACTTGCTCTCTTATCCCCTCCTTTCCCATCCACAGCTCCCATATCTGGTCATGGACCAAGAATTCCTTCATGATTTCTCCTTTATGTCTCCATATGTCTCCATAAATATTTTTCCTAAATAAGAACTAATCTTCAGCACAGAAATCTTTGGCTGGAAAAAGAAACCAGCTATATCTGCTTCCCTGGACATCTCCAAGAACATGCATTACAGGATGTAAGCTTTGGGATGATTAACAATAATCAGCAAGAAAGAGGAAACCTGCATGGGATTGTTAATAACCCTGTTTATTTGTAACATTGTTGCCTATGGTTTTCAGTATTACTGGCTATTGGTCTGTTAGAACAAATCTTATTCTTTTTTTCCTAGTTATGCCATATTTGGGAGATACTGACATATTTTGTTTTTTTTTTTTTGAAAAGTAACAAATTGTCAGAACAAGAGTTCAGAAGTCATGTCCTAGGAAGGATGATTTGACATGTTGAGGTTAGAGAGGCCCCAGAGAAAGGAAGACTGCTTGGATAACTATAATCAAATGTCTGAAAATCCACCCAGATCATGAAGGATGATCAGATTACTTTCACTGGATGGATGGCTCTGGAAATCAATGGTGAAGAGGAAGGGGCAGGGAGGTGAGGGAGAATTGTCTGCTCTATAAGAATAGAGTGGATGGAACAGACAGGACACTTTCACATTCCCAGCAATTTGAGATTACCATAGAAGTTTATTGTGCCCTTTACTTCAGAAGTGTTCCTCCTCTAATTAGCCCACTGAATAATACTCAATCCCTCTGTCTGTTATTTGAGCCCCTTATTCCATATACTGGTGCATTCCATGATGATCTTCCACTGTTCATGGACTACATATAGTGGTTTTCCTAGGCCAGTCAGGGACTATGTTTTGTTGTCTGTGGGCCTCTGCACTTTCTCTTATTTCAGCTTCATCAATTCCCTTCCATCTTCACTTATTCTCTCTCTTCCTCCTGCAAATCTCAGCTCCTCTGTGATCCCACCAATCTGAAGGCCTCACTCCCTCTTCCCAGTCGTGTAACACCTTTCTCATTCATCTCCAATGACAATACTTCCTTCTTTACAGAATTGTGTCAAATTGTTCTGTGAATCTTTTCCCTATGATGTCAGTCTCCTGAGAATAATGCCCCCTCCTTTTCATCCTTTTATCCAGCAACAGCTCAGCACCAGGTTGCTAATGAGTACATGCTTCTAAAGGCTTATAAATAGGATATGAAAGTTATCATTTGTTGTGAGCATCATCTCAGCTTTTAAAATTTCTTTTAGGATGGTTTCTTTTCTACCTCCACTTCCACATTACTCTTTCAGTTAGCCTTCAGAGTTAGGAAGGACAGTGGTCCTCACCCCTATAATACTAAAAAGGAACTGGGGCCCAGCAAGTTTAAGTGCCTTAGTCAAGGTCACATGCCTAGAAGGAGGCAAAACCCACCTGGAGTCTAGCTTCACCTTTCCCCTCTGATGTGTTCTCTTTTCCTCTCTATGTCCAGCAGGACACAAATCCTCACCACCTGTGGTGGACACTGTGCATGGCAAAGTCCTGGGAAAATATGTCAGCTTGGAAGGATTTGCACAGCCTGTGGCTGTCTTCCTGGGAGTCCCTTTTGCCAAGCCTCCTCTGGGGTCCCTGAGGTTCACTCCTCCACAGCCTCCAGAGCCATGGAACTATGTGAAGAACACCACCTCTTACCCTCCCATGTAAGTTGATGGGGGTGGCTTTGTCATCTTCCAGTGAGGATGTTTTTCTCAGGGTGATGTAGGAAAGAGTTAAGATGATATCCTGATTGGCTCTACTTTGTTCTGGAACCATCAACAATATGTAATACATTCAAGAACTATCTCATCTTTCTAGACCATTTTATTTAGCAGATAATTATGGAGCACCAATTGTGTGCCAATCATGTTCTCAGTTTTTAGAATTCACTGGAGAACAAAACTTTCCAGAAGTGAGAAGAAATGTACGAGTCAACACAGAAGGTTAAAAATTAATTTGGTGATAGGTAAAAATAGGGTACATGCTTTATGAGGGAAAAAAAAAACATTTGAACAGGTCAGGGAGATAAGTGGTAGTGTTTTGATCTCATCTATCTTGATTTGGCTAGGTATTTATCAATACTAGTGAAATGAAATTCTTTCATATGTTTGACATTATAATTGTGTTTTTATAAATGTTATGCCTCTTGTTTTTGTAAAAATTCTCCAGGATAGGAGTCTCAATGCATCCTTTGTTGGTTCTACATTTTCCACTTAAGAGGTCTATCAATCTGTCACTTGAGAACCTCAGTGATTCAAGAGCTTTCAGGCAGCCATTCTACTATCTGGGTCCATGAGCACTGAAAATGTTGCTTATAATGTAGTTTAGGAAATAAGCACTACATACTGTGGATCTGTTTCCTATGCAGTCCTTGGAAGGCTCTCTAGATTCTGTAAGGTACTAATAATTCTGTAAGGATCTTTGTGCCTTGTCTTTCTCACCTGTAAAATAGAGATATAAAGAGAATCTGTGCTAGGGGTGGATTCTGTGAGGTTTAAATGAGTGAGTACATGAAAATTAGTGCCTGACACACTGGGGAACTCAGAATATGTTGCAGGTTTTAATCAGTGTTGGATCTTAGAGACTTTTTATTGGGGCAGACCATAGTGGTTGCCTGGGGCAGAGTAATGATGGAGTGTTAGCATGGCAGGGCTGCAGGATCCTTACAGAACACACTGATTGGGCCCAGAACAAAGAAGGAATTTACCTATGGTCAACCAGAACATCTACGGCTGAGGCAGTCCTGAAATGCAATTTTCCTGAAGGTATCCCGAAATTTCATCCTGAACTTCCAAGCATAATTTCTTACATTTGAGGGAGTTCTTGTTAAAGGAAGTCTACTAACAATTTCAACATGATTACATGGTAGAGGCACAGGGTTACCATCCAGCACAGGAAGGAATGGTTCTACAGGAAATGTCATCTCCCATGGAAGAGCAGCACATGGGCCATCTCTTGTGCTTGGATCAGTGTATCCTAAAAGCTATGGAAAGGGTAGAGTTGCCCAGTGCTTCACAGTTGGCATGATGTGAGGAGACACTGGAGTCCCAAGTTCCTATCAGGATCTCCAGGTAGCTTTCTACCCATTGCAATCACTTCAGTCCAGTGATGACAACTTCACTTACAGATTTAAAACTCTCTGTACTAGATATAGCTGCAGTGGCCTTTCCTAGTTTCCAACTGGTTGAACCTCTGGTGTTTTTCCTTCCCTCCTAGGTGCTCCCAAGATGCAGAAGGAAATAAGATTCTCTCTGATCTCTTTACCAATAGAAAGGAGAGCATTCCTTTCTCATATTCTGAAGACTGTCTGTATTTAAATATTTACACTCCAGTGGACTTGAGGAAGAAAAGCAGTCTGCCGGTAAGCATGTAAGCATGGCACCACCACTGGCCAAGACTTGTGAGGTTCAGTAGTTGGAAACTTTGAATGCATAACAGAAGAAGAAGAAGTCATCTTGGGGCAAGAGCACTACAGGTTCTGACAGACTGGGGCCAGATCTTCCTCTCATCATAGGAAATGCAAGTTTTTCTTATCTCGGCTTCCTCTAGTAACCTCAAGTATCTGGGAGGAGTTTGGTGTACATCTGGAATGCACACCTTATTAATTCTAAGTTTCCTCAGACTAATAGAAAAACAAACATGAACGCCCAGTTACTAGATTAAGGTTATGATTTCTAGAACAGGTAAAACATAATTTTCAAAAAGTTAGAGCTGGAAGGAACCTTAGAGAAAATGGAAAAACCCAATAATTTCTTTTCATCAGGTAGAGAAACTGAGGCCCAGATTGGAGGAGGGAGGTCACAGCACAGATTGCCAATACAAGATCTGCAGTTTCTGATTTTTAAACCAGTGTTATTTTGACAGAGATTAGCAAATAAGAGGATGTGTCTCATCTTTCCACACAAAGCACGTGTGAGGACTTTCACTGTCTTGTGAATACTGTCACTGCTTAGTAACTGGGGTGTTGTGAATGAAACCTGGATAATCTCAGTAGAAATTTCTTTATTTTGGGGCCAATCCTGTGAGATTTGATGATGGTTTACTTCCCTCCCTAATTACTTCTGGCACAGGCCTATGGCTCAGTGACTCAGCATTTCCCAAAGACTAAAAGATCAAAGGTGAGACAAACTGCAAGTGTGTGGGGGTGGGGACAGGAACACAAGCAGGCAAAGAGGAAAACCACAATTCATGAGGTGCAAAAGGGAGTGTCAGTACCCATCCAGTTTTCTAGACACATCTTGACATGGACCCCAGGAGTGTGGGTGAAGGATGTCATCTTGGAGGTGGGTCTTGCATGTGTTTTTAAGGAATACTGAGGTGGGGAGGAATGTTCCCTCATTCATTCACTCCTTCTGTTATATAGTGTTCACATGAACACAGTTAGATTTGGGGGTTACAAAAAGGGGAAAGAAACCATGAGAAACATAATCCTGCCTTGAAGAGATTGCTATTTGGATTGCAGAATTATATGGTAACTTCTCCAGCATGTCATTACTGACCAACCCTTTGGCTCAGCTTTCCTTTAAAGATGCTTGTGTTTCAGTCCTTGCCCTGCAGAGAAGCAAGGAACAGAGATGAAAGGGTCTTTGGGAGCCTGGAAGCAGGAGTCCCACCATCCCCAGGTATAGACAAAGTGTTGAAGACTAGGGATTTTGATCTAAATCCTAAATCTGCCTTTGAATGATCTCGTAGCTCTGACAATTTCTTAATTTCTTCAAATATCTGTTTCCTCAAATAAAAATAATTGCATGAGTGATGACTGTCAAGCTTCAGTCAGTCTTGGCTGAGTACATACAGCCAGCAATGATCACACACTAAGTAGAGCTGCAGAAAGATATTCTTGCCTGAACAGACAGATTACTTTCCTGTACTTGTTGGTTGCTATCATTAGGCAACTCAACACATGTATTCTGGGGCCAGATTCGTCAAGTCTTGCTGCTACCACTTTTAGCTGTAGGATGCTGGGCAATATTTATTTATCAATTTTCTTACCTTTTCAATAGATATTTTTTAGTGCTCAGAACAGTATTGGTGTATAGTTGATGTACTAATCTATTTTCTATTTGTAGTATTATTAATATTATTTTACCTACTCTCATTTCTTCCCTGGTATGTGATCTTTTATTTTTTATTTTTTAAAATTTTAAAATTTTTTTTAATTTTAAAGAGAATAAAACAAAAGAGAACAGAACAAAGCAAATCAGAAAAAAACAATGCAAGCAACACAGCACTTCACAACAAGACAGCCAAGTCAACAGTAGCTACTGTAATGTCTCTTTGAAGTAGTTGAGCATACCTTCACACACAATAGTATCAAACATAACAAAAGAGTATAAAATCATTCAAGAGAATGAAAGTATTACAGGGCATTCAAAACCAAATAACTGATAATGAACAATGGCTACTGTGACATCTTACTTTCCTTAAAAATTTTGTTTATACTATCATACATATTAAAATCTAATAAGATACAACATGGTAGAATTAATGGAAACAGAAGAACAAAAGCACGGTAGGACTTCAAAGCAAGATGATATTAATCAGCAATGGTTGCCATAATGTCTTGTTTTCTTCAAAGAAGCTGTTCATACCATCAAACATAATAAAATCAAGCAAAACAATAAAACTATGCCAAACAATGAATGAAAATATTATAAGACTTCGAAGCCATATAATGGGGAGCCATGATTACCATAAAATCTTATGAACTCTTACTGTTTCTTATGCTATGGAGACTACACAGTATTTATACATGTGAGTTTGATTTATTTCACTTATGAGTATGGTCTCAAGTTGTGTTCATTTATTTACAAATATCTCAATGTGATCATTCTTTATAGCTCCATTGTATAAAAATACCTCATCTTTTTTATCCATTCGTCAGTTGATGGACACTTAGGTTGTTTCCAAGATCTGGCTATTACAAATTGTGCTGCTATAAACATGGGTGCACAGATATAACTGTGGTATGATGTTTTAAATTCTTTTGGGAATATACCCAGAAGTGAAATAGCTTGGTCAAATGGGACTTCCAATGCCAGCTTGTTAAGGAACCTCCAGACTGATCTCCACAGTGGTTGTACCAGTCTGCACTCCCACCAAAAGTGCAGAAGAGTTCCTTTTTCCCTGCAGCCTCTCCAGTATGTTTTGTTGGTAGCATTCTTTCTAGAGTGAGATGGAATCTCAGTGTGGTTTTAATTTGCATTTCTCTCATGACAAATGATGCTGAACATTTTTTCATGTATTTACTCGCCATTTGTATTTCTTCATCTGAGAACTGTGTATTCATCTTGGATGCCCATTTTTGGATTGGGTCTTTGAATTTTGGGGATCTGATTTGTTTTAATTATTTATATATTCTAGACAGAGGTCCTTTGTCTAAGGGACAGTTCACTAAGATTTTTTCCCAATTTGTGGGTTTTATTTTCACTCTGCTGGAGATTTCTTTTGACATGCAGAAACTTTCTAATAAGACATGATCCTAGTTGTTGATTCTAGGATGTATTTCCTGTGCAGTTTGATTCTTTTCCATGAATTTCCTACCTAGCCCTATGTCTTCAAGATTTCTACTTACTTTGTCTTCCAGCAGATTTAGTGTTTCTGTTTTAATATTTAGATTTTTGATCCATTTAGATTTTAGTTTAGTACATGGTGATAGGCATGGGTCTAGTTCTAGTTTTTGGCATATAGAGAGCCAATTTTTCCAGGACCATTTGTTAAAAAGACTATCTTTCTTCCAGTGGGTGCATTTGGTCTCTTTATCAAACATAAGGCAGCTGAGTGTGTTTTGTAATTGTAGTTCTTCTAATCTATTCCATTGATCTTCAGATCTGTTTTTATTCCAGTACCATGCTGATTTCATTACAGTAGCTTTGTAGTATAACTTCAAGTCAGGGATTATGATGCCTCTTGACCTGCCTTTGTTGCTTAGAATTGCCTTTGCTATTCTAGGTCTCTTGTGGTTCCAGATGAATTTTAGGAGTGATTTCTCTAGATCTATGAGTTATGCTAGTGGTATTTTGATTGGGATAGCATTAAATTTGTATAAGAATTTTGGGAGAATAGACATTTTCACAATATTTATTCTTACAATCCATGCACAAGGGATGTCTTTCTGTTTTTTGAGGCCCTCTTAGATTTCTTTTTCAGGATATTATAATTTTCCCTGAATAGATCTTTTACTTCTTTCATTAGATTGATTCCTAAGTATTTCATTTTTTTGGATGCTATTATGAATGGTGTGGCTTCTCTTATTTCTCTCTCAGTGATTTTGTTGTTAGTGTGTAGAATGCTATTGATTTTTGAGTGTTGACTTTGTATCCAGCTACATTACTACATTTATTTATTTATACCTAGGAATCTTTCAATGGAGTTTACTAGGTCTTCTATGTAGAGTACCATGTCATCTGCAAATAATGACAATTTAACTTCTTTTACTATCCTTACTCTTTTTATTTCTCTCTTGTCTAATTGCTCTGGTCAGTATTTCCAGTACTATGTTGCATAGGAGTGGTGATAATGGACATCCTTGTCTTGTGCCTGATTTTAAGGTAAAGGCATTCAGTTTTTTGGCAATTTAATATGATGCTGGCTGTTGGTTTGTCATAGATGATCTTTATCATATTGAGGTAAAGACCATCTATTCCAATTCTCTGTAAGGTTCTTATCATGAATGAATGTTGGACCTTATCAAAACTTTTTCTGCATCTATAGAAATGATCATGCAATTCTTATTTTTGGCTCTATTGATATTGTGGATTACATTATTGATTTATGTATGTTGAACCATCTCTGCATGCCTGGGATGAATCCCACTTGGTCATGGTGTATAATCTTCTTGATGATTTGCTGCATCCTGTTTGCCAATATTTTATTGAGAATTTTTGCATCTATGTTCATTAGGGAGATTGTCCTGTAGTTCTCTTTTTTAGTTGCGACTTTCTCAGGTTTTGCTTCCAAGAATGAGGTAGGAAGAATTGATTCCCTTTCAATTTCATTGAAGAGTTTGAGGAACGTTGCCATTAAGTCTTCGTTGAATTTCTTGTAGAATTTCGCAGTGAATCTGGCTGGGCCTGGGCTCTTCTTTTTGGTAAGGATTTAATTACCTTTTCAATTTCATTAATAGAAATTGAGTTATTCAGCAGTTTTACATCTTCTTGATCTAGCTTTGGTATTTCATATGTTTGTAGGAATATTTCCATTTCTTCTGTTATCGAACCTATGAGTATAGAGATTTTTAAAATAGGTGTTGATGATCTTCTGTATTTCCACAGAGTCTGTAGTGATTTCTCCCTTTTCATTCCTTATTGCATGAATTTGAGTTTTTCTTTCCTTTTTTAAAATAAGGTTGGCTAGGGCCTTAACAATTTTATTTATTCTTTCAAAGAAACAACTCTTTGATTCATTGATTCTTTGTATTGTTTTCTTAGTCTCTATTGCACTGATTTCTGCTCTGATCTGTATAATTTTCTCCCTTCTTTTGACTTTGGACTTGTCTTGCTCTTTTTTTTCTAGATGTTTGAGGTGTAGCATCAGGTTGGTGATTTGTGTTTGTTCTATTTTCCTGATGTGGGAATTCACTGCAATAAATTTTCCTCTGAGGATTGCTTTCATTGCGTCCCATAGGTTCTGATAAGATGTATTTGTATTTTCATTTGCCTGCAAATATTGTTTGATTTCTTCTTTAATTTCCTCTGTGACCTACTGATTGCTCAGGGGTGTATTATTCAATTGCATGTGTTTGTGGGGTTTTTGCAGTTTCTTTTGTCATTAATTTCTAGTTTTTTGGTGCTATGATCTGAGAACATGCATGGGATAATTTCACTTCTTTTGCATTTACTTAAGCATATTCTGTGGGCTAGTATATGGTCTATTTTAGAGAATGTTCCATGTACTGCTGAGAAGAATGTATATTCTGATGTTGTTGGATGGAACACTCTGTATCATCTACTAAGTCCATTTGTTCACAGGTGTGATTTAGTTCTGGTATTTCTTTGCTGATTTTCTGTCTACTTGATCTGTCCCTTTGTGTCAATGGTATGTTATGGTCTCCTGTTATAATTGTGTTATTGCTTATTTGATTTTTCATTTCTGTCATACTTGCTTTGTATAGCTGGGTGATCCTGAATTTGGTGCATTGTTATCTCTTCCTCTTGAAGTTTTCCCCTAACTAGTATGTAGTAACCTACTTTACCTCTTCAGGTCATTCTTGGTTTGAAGTTCACATTGTCTGCAAACAGAATAGCTACCCCTGCTTTTTTTTGGATTGCTGTAGCATGAAGCATTGTTTTCCATCCTTTGACTTTCAGTCTGTGAGTTTCCCTTTGGGTTAGATTGGTTTCTTGTAGACAGCATATGGTTGGGTGTTGTTTCTTGATCCATTCTGCCAGTCTGTTTCTTTTGATTGGTGA